>VXBT01005026.1:18891-52768 GCA_013400235.1 Oriolus oriolus
CGGCCGGCGCTGGGGGGAGGCGGGTCGGCCCCGCAACACGTGGGCGCCGAGCGGGGCCGCGCCCGGCGCGGCCGGGGAGCGGGAGGGTGGCGGGGCCGGAAAGCGGCGCGGGGAGGGACGGTTGAGCGTCCGGTCGGCCGCGGGGGCGGCGCGGGGGGGGCTCGGTGCCGGTCCGGCGCGGGGGCCCGCGCGGGGTGTGCGCACATGGCGGAGCGGGGAGCGGCGGATGGCAGCGCGCCGTGGCCTTGTGCCGCCTCCCGCGCCTCGTTCCCGCTCCCGTGCGGCGCGCTGTGCTGTGCTGTGCTGCTGGCAGGGGGACCCAGAGATTCAGCCAGGGGACGGGTCGACTCCCGCGTCCTGCCTCAGCATGGAGTGGTGTCCGGGAGTTCAACATGTCGCTTCTCCGGGTACCTGTTAGCTGGTATCACCCAAATTAGTGTCCCCAAGGAAGGCTGAGAAACTACCTGGAAGATATAGTAACTACAAGTGGAAGTATTATCTTGTGTTCAGCGTTCATCTAGATCTATCTGCGTATAAAACATACTCTGTCTACTCCGTATTGGGTGTTTAGAGGCCTTACACTGCTAATACTTTTGAGGCTTTCAATATTTAATAAAAAAACCTACCTCATTTGCTTGTAGGAAAAAACACAAACCTTTTTTCGAGTGACTGGTATAGTAATAATACATCAGCACCTTCCACGGTTTATCTCCAAGCTCCCTGCAGTTATGTATGTGTTTGAAGCCCTATTGAGATACACTTAACATTTCATGTTCTAACTCATTTGTAGAGGGCAAGAGAAGTGGGTACAGTGTCTGCAAGGTATGACAAATACTGTCTTCTGCTCAGCCCCTCTTGGGATTTTAGCATCTGCTGGTAGGTGCTGCATTAATCAGGCAGGAGATAGTGCCTGATAATTTTATTTGCAGTCATGAAATGAAACTTGAGAGAAGAGTTAAGGCCTAAGGCTGTGAGCTGCTGAAGGTAGTTTTTGACAAAAATGTTAGTAGCTTTTTAGCAGCCTTTCTGCTGTGCCAATTTTACAATGGTACTCTTTAAAGAACGAGAGAAGTACTGTACTTTGATTACAGCAGGCTAAGTGGCTTCCAGTCACTTGTAAATACAGAAATTATATTAATCCTTAGTGGAAGATGGAATTTAAAATCTACATACATGGGTGCCAGACAAAAGTTGAGGCCTCTCAGGCTTTGGGTACCTGAAACATTGATATAAGTGCTTAGAGCAGGCCATTGATACCTGAGGTTATGTTTGTGTGTCCCACTTAGTGCTGTGAGAGTGGATACATGTTAGTACTTACTGCCCTCCACTTTTTCTGTGTTTTGTCGCAAGTCTTGGATATCATGGACTTTTGGTTTCTGAGGACAGTGTTGTAGAATGTTGGTTGTGTGCACAGGTGGTAGATTGTTGTTTTTCAGAGCTCCTGGTCTTTCTCTGACTTTGACAAGACTAGGAAGTGAGTGTTGGAAGCACGCAGAAGCACCGTGCTGCATCTGTGCTGCCAGCCCAGTGTTGCAAGAAGTGCCAAAAGTGCCAGATCTGCTGCAGCGCTCTCTGTTTATGTACAGCACAGTAATGCTCCCGCCATCCTTGTGCATCATCTAGCCCCTGCCTCACTCAGAAACTATTCCTGGAAGCAGGTGGGGGACTTGTTACGGTGACCTGCTTACTAAGCACCCTGGAAATGGGTGGTATGGTTTTTTTTTTTAGCTTTGAGCATATGTGCACAAGCAAAACTGAAACCAAGGTGCTGTGGGCATGGTGTTATGAACCTTTGTTAACAGGGTTTTCACAGCCCTAAGTGAGACCTGGATCTTCCAGGTTGAGGCTGTATCCTCTAACACAGAAGTCCACATCTACGAGAAAACTTTGGCTTACCCTGTACATTTGATAAAAAATTGTTTATTCACTAGGCTCCTAAAAGTTGAAGCAATTGTAACACAAAGTGTTCAACTCATCGTGGCAGAAATTGTATTCCTTCAGGGAGTAAAATAGCTTGAGGATATTAATTTCAATAGTGAAAAGTCTTAGGGGGGAATAAGACAAGAATCTTCTATTTTGAATTTTGGTTTAGTCCTTTGGTGAAAGCCAGTTTATTCCAGTAGAACAACAGGTATAATGAACATGTCTCTGGTATCTTCACCTTTTTGCTAATGTAGTCGTAACCCAGTTCATCTTCAGGTTCATGTGAAACAGCTGCAACCATGGCATATCTCAAACTAAGGATCTGATTCTGAAGAAAACTGCAGGAATTGGACAGGTTACAGAAAATGGAGGTGCAGGTGTTCTTTCAATGCCTGTTTGTTTTTCTGCATTCGTATATACATTCAGTGGAACTTCAGCTCTGTGACTCTTCATGAACTGGGAGCGCTTTGGTATTTGTGAGGTACTAATAGCCATTTACACAGAATACAATACTTTGCAGACAGAAACAAGACTTTTTAATTCTGGTTTTATTTTAGTACGGCTGAGGAGTCTTCTCAACTGGTCTGGGAAACTGCATTCCATCGAGCTTCTCCTTAGGGAAGTGGCTAGTAAATAATAACGTGGACCTTCATCGTACAAATTGTACAACCCTTCCTAATCCAAGGAAGGGTTGTGATGGTGGGTTTAATGCTTATATGTCAGTTGTCATTTGGAAGTTACTTAGCATTCAAAAGTGATTATAATTAAAGCTAATTCAATCTAGCTGATTCTCACTTAGCTCAGAGGTTAGTGCATTTCCTCATCACCCAACACTGTTAATCTGGAGAGTAGGTCTGGTGTCATAATGTATTTGTCTAGAAAACCAGACATGCCCGGAAGGCATCACAGAAGTTTCTTGGGGATTTATTTGATGACCTTCTGAAAAATTAAGCTATTTAGAAGCAATGTATGAGGGCTTTGAGGGCTTCCTACACTAAATGATACTATGATTTTCTGAATCAGCAAAGTTAATGCAGAAAGAAAAAAAATCTTAATTACTGATGTGGCCTTGTGTATTTAGTCATAACTTTTGATCTTAAATTTTCAGGAAGACTTCACATATTACAGATTAGAACTTCCGCTGCATTCCAAAAAAAAAAGTTTGCTAATTTACTTTTGATACTCTAGGATCACTAAAAAGTAGAAATAATTTAAGATATGAAGTAACTTATGTTTTCCTGAAAGATTAATCTTTTAAATGGATTTGCATCATCTGCTTAAATGAATACATTATCTGCATCTTAACCATTTGTCAAAGGTTGAAGTGCAGGTCTTTCCTAGATGGAAAGCTGTTTAGATTTTAGTACTGGAAAATACAGATGCATTTGGGAGCTGTGTGCTTAAATGCACATCTGCACAGACATGACTTGCAGTGGTGAAGTGGTGATGTCTCAGTTTAAATTTTAACTTGCCATAATGAATAGACAGTTTGTGCATCACCTGTTTCACCTGGTCTTTGAGGACTTTAGAACAAAGTACTACCAGTTTATCCTTAGTAGGTTTTTATGTTGAAAAAGTGAAAGCAAATTTAGATACAAATACTGTGGGGTTTGGATATACCTGTAGCTTTGAAGCATTCAATTTATGATTTTACATGTATTCTTAAAAAAAACCTACCACTACCACCATCCAAATAACAAACAAACAGTGAAGAAACCTTCAGGCAAAATATGAGAGATACTAGAATTAGCCAAGGGTTGGAAATTCTTAAGATATTTGACAAAGTGGATGCCTGAAATCTGGAATGGACAAACTCCTAGAATTCTAATACCCAGGTTAGAATCATAAATGCTTGTTATCTTTTCTGACCATCTGCACTGTGATTAGTTCAGTCCACTGCTTTATTTAGGTATTGTTTAATATGCAGTGTTTCAAAGGAAAGGGAAGCAGTTCTTTCAGATTTCTTGTGGGATGACTTGCCCATGACGGAAAGTTTTGGTTTAGTTCAGGCCCTAGTTAAAAACCTGACAGGCATTGAAAGGTCAACTTGAGGAACACAGGGAGGGTGCATGAAAAAAATTGTTTATATTGAAACCAAGTTTGAGTCAGTTCTTTTTGAACTTCTTGTTAATGTAGGTATTTTTGTGTAATTTCTTGTTGCTCTCCTCTCAAATACTGTTAATATGAAATGTGAACTGCTTCTGTTGCTGAGATATTCATGTTGCTAGGCCCTTACCTGAGCTAGTTCCTCTCCTCAGTGTTGAGCAGTGAATACAATATTTTCATTAAGGACACATTACTGAAGTGCATGATGATCATATTTTGTGTTGTGTATTTGAGTCACCATGCATTCATTTCAGATCTTTCCACTTACGCATGTTGAGTAGAAGTCTTTAGTGGGCTGCATGCCATTATATATGTATCTTTACATAGCAGGTTTTTGACCTTTTGAATTCTAAATTAGTTGGAATTGCATCTTTTTATTTGTTACTTTAGATTTTAATACTGTTTATTTTGCCTCACTTGGGTCACCCTTTTAAGCAGTTGTTAATTCGTGATACCAGAGTTCTGGAAATTATTCATCTTTGAATGTTTAAATGTGAGCTGGTATAGTGTTTTATGCTGTTTCTTGTGTATGCAAGGTGGCACCAATCAGAAACATGCTTGCTGTGTTTGAACAGGTGAGATCTTCATGACACAGCCTCTTGATTCTTTTACCACCTTCAGTGTTATGGAAGTATCACGTACTTCTATATTGGTGCCAAAAGCACGATTGAGTGAAATTCACGAGATAATGTTTCTGAAGATAACTTTGTAAACAGTGCTCAAGTTCCATGGTTCAAGTTCTCTGTAGCCCTAGTACATGTTTACAATTGCTTTTTAAACTGCACCTGTATTCATTTGAAAGTGACTTGCTAAAACCATACCCATGGGCATTCTTCTGTTGGGTCTTAACTGCCAGTTGTAACATCTCAACCCAACAGCCTCCAAAATGTGTTAAACCTGTGGGTGTGTTCTTTTTTTTGGTGCACACCAACTTGTTAGTTGAAAAGTGAGTGTTATAAAGTTGGTAGTTTTAGTAGTGGCTTGGCTTCCATGGAAAAAACACTGAATGGAAGCTAACAAAGAAGTTGCGAAGTAAGTTTTAGGAATTTCAGTGGCTTCTTGGTTAGTGAATGAATTTAAAATTGCATAATCAGATATTCTAGCAAAAAGCACACTTCTGAAACCTGTATACATTTTTCAGTGTTTTTTAACTTTCCTTTCACATAAGGATGCTGAGATGTTTTTGAAGTCAAATTGGATAAAAACTTTAACGCTGCAGCGTGTGAGTTTTGCAGATAGCAACGTAATTGCCAATATGGTTGTTTTTGATTATGTGGTGATCTAGGTAGCCAGCTAATGCTCTCCTTCCCATTGTTTGATGTTGTGGCATGCACAAGTTGGTTTTTTTAAGCTGTTAAAGTGCACTTTGTTACCTGAAGAACTTTGCCACTTTTTAACAAACTGAGTATCTTTGCCAGCATGAACTGTATCGATAAATACTCTCTTAAGCAATTTCAAATATTTCTTTATACATAAAGACTTTGATTTCAGCCCTCCAGGATGGCTGCTGTTCTTCCCATTTTCCATGGTGGAAAGTAAAACCTGTAAAAAGCTATACTGAGTAGTTTGTTTTAAAAAAAGTAAATAAAGATCTTGTTAATTTTTTCCAGATTTGGATTTAAACTTGTTACCTTTCTAATAATGAAAGATTGTTCTAAATAGAAATTGTTAGGTTTTCTGCTACAGAATCTTGGCATTCAGAACAAAGGCAACATTGTGTGTTAATTACCGTATTTTTAGAACATGATCAGGGAGCTCAGGTCAGTAGCATAGACAAGCATGCAGATATAATTTAATTCTGATTTTAAATTGTAATTTTGTAGTCCATCTCCTTTTCAGTATGGAGGCTCTTTTCTGCTGAAAGAGTAAATGGGCACTATCTACAATGCAGTAAAAATGCTACAAAGATAGGAGATGAGTATTTGCTGATTGAATCCTCATTTTCTGATTGAAAAATTGTTCAGGAGAAAGCTTAGAATTTGTTTCCACATGAATGAAAACAAATCCTGCAGTTACTAATAACAGAGTTACTTATATATATTATCCCTCTGTTTTGTTTTGCATAATTTGACTTTTTCCCCATCAAGTAACTGGTACTCTCATGCAAGTGTAGAGCACTTTAAAGTTGAAATGTGGAAAATGTGTTTTCATGCTGTAATATGTGTGCATGTATTGTGCAGAGGCCTGTAAGCACTAGTGAAACAGTTGCACTGGCAAATGGATGAACTTGATGCCTTTACCTCAGGAGTTATTAGGGAGTGCAAAAAAATACCACTTGAAGGAGAGAGAGCAGACAGTTTCAATTAATTGTGTTGTGTTACTTGGTTCAGCATTATCATGTTTTAGTTGTTTTTTTGTTCTGTACAGCCAGATTCTGAATTTTGCCATATTACCATAAACTGACATGTAACAGTACAGTTTCGCAGTAACTTCAAACTTGCCTAACCCTTTTCATGAGTTGTTATAAAAGGTACTTGCCTGTGACAGCCTCTGTCTCTTGACCCTGCTGTTATTTGTGCAACTGAAGGTCTATCACTGTACAAAGAAACACTTAAAATGTTTTTTAACCTTACAGTCATTCAGACTGGAAGATCGTTTAGAAGAGAAGCTGGGTGTTCCCTTTATGAAAGGAATGTATCTCTCACATGGTGATATGAGTGTTTCCCATCTTGGATATTTAAGCACGTGTGCATAGCTAGAAGTTTTGAGTGTGTTTTGTGAAACACTGCTTCTTGTCTGAATTTCTTACCCTTTTCTGCTTGGTCAGGAGACCTTACGTCAGCTTCTGCTAAAGATTCCCATATCTTACATGCCAGTTAGCATTTCTGCTGTTAACTGTGCATGTCTTTTGCACTTGGTGGATGATTTGGTGCTAGCACAGTAAGCTGTGTCAGAATGAAGGGATCTGAAGTATCCCTTCATTCTGTACTGCAAGGGTCTAGTGTCACCTTCTTGTTACTGTACTGAGGCACCTGAATTCCTTGCTTCCACTGATCATTAGCTCCTTAGTCTCTTTATCCAGAACTTAGTAGCTTTTATATTAGTACTGTCTTCTTTATTATATCATGCTCCTGTTTTCTGTGCTTGTATTTGGGCAGACAGTTTTAATTATCTACTCTAGATTTGAAAATTTAAATAAATTTTGTCAATTTTTGTTCCTACATTAACAGTTAGAAATCTTTTGTTAACAGAGTAACTCTGAGGCACTAATAAAGGAATTGTCTCTGGAGAGTTCAGTGGCTGATAATGCCTTTCATCACAGAGGTGTGGTATCTTGATGTTCTAGCACTGCACTACTCTGCTCATTTAATTGAGATTGATTTTTTTTTGGACCTTCAGCTTTCCTAAGGAGGCATATTTTTTTCCCCAAGATAAATGATATAATCTGTTTAACATGTTTATCTGCCATGTGAAAGCACAGAAACATAGAATTGTTTAGGTTAAAAAAGGCCTCTCCTCTAAGACTGAGTCCAGCTGGTAACCCAGCACTGCTGTGTTCACTGCTTAACTGTATCCCCAAGTGCCACATCTACACATTTTTTGAGCGCTTCCAGGGATGGTGATTGCAGCACTTTCCTAGGCTGCTTGTTTCTATGCCTGACAACCTTTTCAGTGAAGAAAGTTTTCCTAATATCCAATCTAAACCTGCCCTGGCATAACTTGAGGCCATTTCCTCTCATCCTGTTGCTTGTTAATGTGGGAGAAGAGACCACTCCCCACTCAGCTACAGCCTCCTTTCGGGTAGTTGTAGAATGATGAGGTCTCCCCTCGGGATAATAATTGATAGGCTATCCCCTTGTTTCATGACCAGTTTTCATGCTGGTGGTAATGGATGCATGAATCTGATCTCACAAGTATAAAGGAAGCACTCGGTCTTCTGCTTTATTCGCTTTTTAAAATAGCATTTTTTAACCTGATATATTATTCGATTGGTTCTTTTTGAAGAAGAGCTAAATGTTCTCCTGGTTTCTTTTCTCTCATAACAATTTCCCTACCCAGTTATTGCTACCATAGCTTTTCCTAACAGTTTTGGAATGATTGGTGCATTTTTTGGGTTGTATTACCAAGACATTTGAAGTGTGAAACTCTATACCATGTACTGTTCAGTCAGTTCTCACAGAATTGTTTAGATTGGAAAAGACCTTTAAGATCACTATGCAGAGCATCTGAGCTTTTTAAAGTTACAAACCTCTGTTAGAGGTTTTGAGGAAACTACCCCAGACAATTATTTTGAACATTTGCAGTCAAAGACTGTTTTCTCAGGGATCTCTACACTGTTTTAATTTTAGTTTTCTGTATTTAATGATGGTTATATAAGGAGAAATCTTACAAGTTGTTCTGGAATTCTAGGCAGGAACATCAGTTTGAAGTAGCTTGTAGCAAATGTATCGCTGTTGAGTTTCCCAGTCTTTAGTGAGAGTTGAACTTGGCTGGTATGATGTCATTTGTCTGGCCCCTTTGGTTTCTGCACACATTGCAAATAGTTTACCGGACTTAATCCTGATGATTTTTTTAATACAACTAGCTGTCCTCCAGCTGGACCGCTCTTTTCTTCACTGACATCTGACTTAGTCCACCACTTAGTTTGTTACCCTATGTTACAGCTTCTGAATGCCACATAGGGCTCATTTGCTTTAGGTATTTTCTGTTAATGTATCACTTTCAGTTGCACAGGGCTTGCCAGGGACAGGAAGACGCTAGTCTGTGGACAAGCTGACTTGTATTTGTAGTGCTCTGAGTTACTGACTTCTGAGGAAATCAGTTTGGGCAAAAGGAGTGTTTCTTTTAAAAATGTGACTTAAAAAGGCTTGGCTGTAGTTCGGGTATGATAGCCTCAAAAAGTGCATTTGAGACTCTTGAACAACTTGAAATATTTCTTTTAATTGCTATTCCAAGGTAATTGTCTGAGCAATTTGTCTAGAGACGGGTAAGAGGTGTTTCCTGAAGGGGAGGGTATGGGTACTGTTGGTGGCATGGTACGCTCAGGGATGCTGAACAGCTGAGATGTGTTGTGAACCTGCCAGCCTTAGGGCTTGTGCGAAAATGCCGTTGTTTTGCTGGAGGAACTGTGTCTCAGGAATGTCTTGCTGCCTCAGCTGACTTGTAGTTCACCTCGCTGTGACCTGTCTTCCTGAGGGTGAGCGGATGTCCGGGTAATCTAACAGTGGCGTGCTTGCTTGGGACATGTAAAGCTGATCGGAAGAAGAGAAGGCTTCTCACCAAAGCCTGCATCCTAACTGTAACATGGCTGGTGCCTCTGTGCAAATTCAGGTTAGTTTCTGTGTGGATAAAAGAAAGATTGGGAAGTGCTGAACATTTAAGAGTTTGTATTTCTATCTTCACTTGTGCCAAATGACTTAGTGAAGAAACGATAACCCTTGAAAACAGGAAGCTCACTAATGACTTACTTGAGGATGAACACATGAACATTCTGCATGTATCAAACTCCATTTCTTGAAAAACATGGTGGATTAACAAGATCAAGTGTCCTTTAAGCATAATGAAAATACCAAATTGTCATACGGTTTTGGTAAATTTTAAATTTTAGGGGGATTTTGCTAATTTTTAGTAATTCTGTAGGATGCGCTCAAAACTGGGTAAGCTAGGGCTGGATTAAGTCTTCTAACCTTTCCATTTTGATAAAGAACATGCTTTCTTGTGATGGCAGGCAGGCTTAAGGTACCTGTATGAAAGAGGTTTTAAATTTGAACCTTTAGGAAACTTGCACTGTAGCTTGCTTTTCTGTACTTTTGCTTTCTTTTTGTAGCACAAACTTCCTACATGTTCTCTTTCAAGCGCTGCAAAGATAAGGCAACTGTTTCTTTTCTTCTTCTGCATATTTTTACAATGGGCAGCAAAACATTGTAAGTAGAGCCTGCAGGCAGCTCTGTGTTTGACCATAATGCAGTCTACTGCATTCAAACAGCTAGTGGCTGTAGCTGTTCAAGTAACAGGGAAATAAAATATTTTACTTGTAAGGTTTTTTGCATGCTGGCTTTATACAGGGATATAGACTACCCTTTATGTGTGCTCATAAGCCTTTTCTTGCAGTCAGGAGGCCTAGATTCTAAGCAGTATCTCAGTCCAAAACAATCACCTAGACACTGAGGCTTGAAGTAATACACCAGGTGTAGCTAGGTTTGTTATAATCCTGCATTGATAACTGGTGAACTGATATCTCCCTGGAACTACTTCAGGGAGTGATGCCAGTGGTTCTTGTTGCTCACATGCCAAGGTACAGCTGCTGTTTACTAACCTAAATGCACCTAAGAATTAACTGGGAAGGACACCTGTATCTTATGGAAAGTGGAGTGATATGAGTTGTATATTTAAATATTTAGTGTTGGGGAGATACTGCAAAATAAATACTGCAGTGATGTATTCTAATGTTACTGATTGTGGTATATAGTTTATTTGAAACTCTGAAGACTAGACCAGAACCTTGTACTGGGCATTGCACAAAGATAATGGAGGGTGTTTGCTCTTAAGGAATGCATTTTCTCAGTGCTTTTCTGCAATGTTTTTGTTTCTGTTTGGTTTTTTTAGCCAGTAGAGCTGTGTTTGCAGAGAAGCTTATGGTTGTTGAAGTAAATGACAGTAAACAAAATGGGATGCAACTACATCTCTTCCATGCTAGTGGGTTGCACAGATTAGCCTAAATGTCTGCCAGCATAGTTTTCTTGGCAGTGCCTTGTAGTCTCCTTACTCAAGAACAGTTGTCTAGAGCTGGCAGATAATTGTCATGACAGACACTAGTATCTCCTCAGTTTGCAGAAGAACTCTTCCAACTGTGTACATTCTGATACTGAGTTGTGTGAAAAGTGGAGGGAAGATTAAAGGATAGGACATGAAAAAAAGATTGATGCAAGGAGAGTAGGAAAAATTGGATGAGAGAGAAACACTAGAGGGAGGCTCTGAAGTTGACAGCTGCTTGATACAGTCTATTTTAATTTCAAAAAAAATCTTTGAAGAATGTTATTCAAAGTCTTTGAGTAAACTGGGCCATAATTTGAAAAGATACAGTGCTTGCATGGATTGTTTAAGAGCCAGAAAGCAGAGAGTGATAACTGCCCATTGCTGTGAGGAGAGAGGCAGATGCTGGAGTCTCATAGGGTGCTGTAGCAAGATGAATGCCTTTAGCATGGTCAGAAGTGATCTTGGAAAGAGGACGAACAGTGAAAGGATGGATTAAAGTTTCTGATGACGAGTAGTTCTTCAGAGGGTGAAAACAAGGGCCCAGTGAGGAATTCAGTAACATGAGACTGCTGGTGAAACTTCCTCTGCTACACAGTTGCATAGTCTAGAAAAATCTTAGTTCTGATCCCTGAGCTGAATATTGCAACTCAGAAACTTGAGTGATATCATCAGTTTACCTGCACAGTTTTAGGGAAAGTGAGGACTACCTTCTGAAATAAAAATTTGTTATGACATTGTCAAATACCTGCACTTCTGAGCCAGTGTGTTTTTTCTGAATGTGATTTGAAAGCTAGAAGTGTTCCTGGGGTAATTCTTACTGTGTCATTGCTTTTTTCCAAGGTGTTGCCTAATGGCCCTTGTTGGAGATGGGATGGCTGCTTCTTAAAGTTTTTAGACATCGTTTGTTCGTAGACAATCTTGTCTTCATTTAGGAAAAAAGTGTTTAAATGAACTGTAGAAGTTGGTCTCTTTCAGAAAACCCCTAAGGTGTTTCAGCTGCTGTTTCATCTAGCCCACTGACTAGGAGAGACCACAGGGTTTGTGCTGCCGCTGGTTGCACCTTTGTTAAAAGATCTGCCTTTCGTTTTATGGAAATTGAAGCTTTATTTGATAGGGATGAGAGAGAGGAAATGCTGGTCTCTGCAAGGAGCATCACTGTGTCACATTTGAAGAAAAATGTGTGAAAGGCAGGTGAGCTGTGCATCTTGTGTTCTTTTGTACAGCAACACTGTCAGTCTCCATGAAATGGTACTGCATTAAAAACAAGTTAAGAGGAAGTGTGTAAGGAATAAGTTGAATATTTTGCATGGATACAAAATTCTGTAAATCAAAAATAATGCTAATTGTTATGCTGCTCAGGAAAAACAGGGGCCTGTATATGAGAGTTGTAATTGTAGTACGCTTTCAGTTTCTGTAGGTCTGCAGTCCATGCTATCTTTGAGAATGGTATTCAAAGGAGAGCCCTTGGAATTGTTACATGGACTGCCTGCATCCATATGTAAAAATGAAATCACAGGACAGGCAAATGTGATCTGAATAAAATGAGTCAAGAACATTGCTGTAATTCCTCTTACTGAATTGTTAGATGTACTTTGGTTTCTAGCAGTGCTGCCATTCTATTTATTAGCGAATGCTGTCTTATTTTTCTGATGTAGATGGACAAGTACTTGATTCTCTAGTTTTTCTGCATATTAGGGAATCGAATCTTTTGGATTACATTCTAGATCTTTAATTTGCACTGTAAAGTTTTGGTCCTAAATGAGGACATCAGATACTTTCTTTCTATGTAATTGTAGGGAAATAGTTATGAGACTAGAAAAAATAGATTATATTTACATAAAATGTAGGTGTTTAATTCTGAAGTTTAGATTCTAACATGTTTCTTCATATTGACTGTTAATATCCTGATCTTACTGGGATTGTATTTTTGTGTTACACTTTGGACAGATCAAATGCAGTTTTCACTTTTTCTGGAACACATCCCTCCAACGCTTTGCTAAAATTCCCATTGGAATGCAATATAAGGAGTTGAAATTCCTGAAGGAAACTTGAATTTGTTTAGGTTACAGGACAGCAGGTAAAATGGAGACTCTAAAGCCTGGTTTTTGTGCTTTCTGGGCCCAGTGAATTATTCCTAGTAGTTGGAGCCTCCTGAATTACTGGCAGATGGCAGTAATGGGACAGTGTTTTCTTGTGCTTGGTATTGTCTTAGACTTCAAGTTACCTGAAACATGTTTTTGGAAACTAGACCCCACTGTTTTGCTGGTAGAAAATGTTACTCATTTTATAATATGTTTGGGAACATAGGTGCTTCATGGTATGCAAGATTTGCAATATTATCAATATTCGATGTTTCCAGTTACTGTGTATGGAATATGTTTATGATTATACTGAGATATTTAAGAAATTTATGATCATTCAGGACATAGGAATTAGTCATGTTCAATAGCCTGGCACCTGGCATCAATTAATTTTTGTAAAATGTTGCAATATTGTGGATATTCTGGTGAACTACATGGATTGGTTTTGTGAAGTTGGGATTAAAAGTAAAGCTGCAGAAAGGCATCTTCATTCTTAAATTGATTTAGCTGTAAGTATCCCCTGTCTGCAATTACGTGCTGGAAATGAGTAAACAGTTACCAGCACCCTTTTTGCTTCAGTTTTTTTCAGGTTATATTCCACTTTTGTACTTAGGACTAGTTTTCAGTCAGTGATACTAATACAGTCCTAAGATCCAAAACTCAGCATGGCCAAGTTTTGCTGAAGTTTTGGTACTTCAGTTTATGTGCGTAGATCTATAGGTTCTAAACTAGAACAAAATTTTTCAGTATTTCTGTATGTTTAGACTGAGAGCTCAAAATGTGCATGGGAGATGTGCCACTCTTCAGACTGTAATATGTATATATCATATTTCATAAAGCTGACATTTAGTATTATGGCACCTGACCATAGAGTTTATAACTGAAATCTAGTGCTGCTATTCTTACGTGTTGTTTTCTTTTTTTTTCCCCCTAGTGTTTGAAATCTAGCAGAATGGCAGACATAGACAAGTAAGTAAAATCTGTAGGTTACTGAGGCTCTGAGTGTGTCCTGTGCTGTACTTTACATGGCTGGACTCTCCAGATACTGGATAGGCAGTTTCTAGATACTGTCCTTGAGCACTGTGGCAAGACCTGAGGTTTATAGCATGTGGGAGAAAAGCTTATGTTGCTCATGATAAATGGATTTATCATCTTAATTGTAAGTAAATATAAAAGTGGAAGCAGGCACGAGTCAACTTCCTATGTTAGTTGGAATTCCGGAGGGGAAAAACAGATAGTATTGCCCATTCCTGTTGTTTCACTCTGTGTAGGGTTTTTTCTGTACTTCGAGTGCTCTTATTTTGTGGCATTCGAAGTACAGTTTAGGTGAACCTACCCACGGTTCTCAAGGCCTGCATATCTTAAGGAAGATGATATGTAGAGCAGAAGGAGGCTTTGGCTGGTTGATGAAAACATGAGATGAAGGACTTCTTTTGTAAAAAGGAAACTTTGTAATTCTGGAAAGTTGCTAATTCTTTAAACTGTTCTGGGTTTGTCAAATGTGAAACTTCTATGAAGGCAAATTTGGCTTTGTTTGGCTATTAAGACTTGTTTGTCATAGATCAAAAGATGCAGCAGTTTGCTTCTACCCGCATAATCTCTAGTTTGATGTCTTTAAACTCATTATAGTGTTTTATAAAATTAACTTCTTGATGTTGTTATTGAATATTTCTAATAGCAAAGAACAGTCTGAACTTGATCAACAGGCTATGGAAGATGTTGAAGAAGTAGAAGAAGAAGAAACTGGTGAAGATGCCAACAGCAAAGGTAATGTTGAAATTAAGAATTTCTAAACATCTAAGCATATGTGCTTTCTAGTTAGTGTTAAAAGGATTTTATGGAAAAAAATAATAGGAAATGGTAAAAGAATTTAAGATGTACAACTGTATTTAAGTTCTGAAGCAACGACTTTGTTTTTTCAAATTGTGAGATTTTTCTTTGTTGTCTGCAGTTACTAATTTTAGTTATGGTTAATACCAGGTTCAGGCAGTGCTTGCCACCTGTATAATTGGGAAAGACAGGATTATTTTGGATATGTGACCGGATTATTTCAAAACTGAAAGCAGTTAAAAAATTCACAAATGTGAAGCTTTGGGTATAAAAAATTAATGTGCATAAATGTGTATGTGTATCTTACTTTTTGATTAGTTGCTTAGTAATTTGCTGCTGAGTTGTTTGACTGAACAGAACAAATCATGCTTAATGTTACCACTCTTAAGATTAATAAATCCTTTTTTTTCCCCTTCAACAAAAAACGTGAGCATGTATCAAAATACTTGTTTTGTCAGTGCTGAACAGTCTTACTCATGCTTTGTATTTAAAATCTGGGGGCACAGATAGAATCCAGAGAGCAATTAGCCAAAAGAGAAATAACTAATAAACTCTGCAATAAAATTACTTGGACTGCTAATAGTGCCATGTTATGTGGTTGCTTGAAGGGAATAGTAACAGTAAAGTAGAACATTTTGCTCAAGATGTTATGCTTTGCTAATCTATTGAAAGAAGTGTTTTCAAAACTGGATTGCAAAATTTTGGGGAACACATTCACTAGCTGAAGTAATTAAATAGCTTACAGTAGTTAAATGGTAAGTATTCAGCTGTCCCAGAGCAACCTAGAGATGAATAATGTGTATTTTCAGTGATTTCCTAGCTATTCTAGGTGAGAATCAGAGGGGAAATCATACTGTAGGAATTCTGGAGGGAAATTGGATTTTATAAATCAGAAACATGTTTTGGTAGTAGGAAAACTTGACACAGCTTTAAGCAGTTCTTTTGCATCTGTAATTCTTGCTTGTCTAATTTTCTTTTTTTTTATGCACAGTTCTTTCTTTCAAGTATAATCCAAAAGATGCATATTTTGCTTACATAATTTTCTTTTTTAATTTAGCTCGGCAGTTGACTGTGCAGATGATGCAAAATCCTCAGATTCTTGCAGCCCTTCAGGAAAGACTTGATGGTCTGGTAGGAACATCTGCAGGATATGTAGAAAGGTACAGCATGAGCAGAGTGTTACAAATAGTTCTTTTGCTTTCTGAACAGTATTGTCTATGGCATTAGTGGTCACAAACCACTGTGCTGCTCAGATGGCAGAAAAACAAATCAAGTCTGTCTGTAGTGCATCTCAGAATTGAAGAGTTTTTGTTTGAGATTTTATGAAGGAAAGAATGCTAATATTCACAGTGGCTGATCTTTTCCTCTGCGGTTATAGTATGGCACACTTCTTAAGATACTTTCCTGCTCCTTGGAATCTCTTTTGTGACTTTGCCTTAATCATGAAACATCAGTTATTTAAACTATAGAGAGATACTTGGAGGCCTAGTGTCTCTAATATAGTCATTTTATGCTTAGAGTGTAGCCACTAGCTGACACAGGAATATTATTAGCAGTACTTCATATGGTTTTCTCATGTATCAAAACTTGCTATAAATTCTTGCCAAAATTTTCCTTAGTTGATCTGCATTTATGAGGAATGTAGTTATTGCTTTCCTTTTACACATTTGTAATACAGTGGCTCATTTAGCAAACCAGTTCTGGCTCACTTTGGGACAGACAGTGTGTTTCAAGACAGTGCTGCCAGCTGCTTTGCTCAGTGAAACAAAGCAGCAAATTTTGAAGATTTGATTTCTTAACAAAGAGTAACTCAGCTGTCTTGAACTTTTTTGTGAAACCAAGCAAATTAATGGTGAGTCCTTTCTTAGTTGTACTCGATACTATGAGTTTACTTTGTTACTCATTGATAATGTAGAAGGTGATTTTAGAATGCAGATTTATTGCACAAGTTTCTCTCATGATTTACCCAGGTGTTTGGAATACTCTGGTTCTGACTGTGGTTGAGCCTTAGTTTAAGAGCTTGTGCTAAGGATTTCAGTCTCGATGGTGAAATTGGTTGTAATTTTGATTTAAGCTTTCTAAAGCTTAAAACAGAGTGTAAAATGTATTGTTGTACAAGTTGGTTAACTTGCAAGGGGTCTGGTTAAGGAGGGATCAATATGTGCTTAAAATGCAGTGTTAGTAACAGTTCTGTCACTGAATTTTTCAGCTTGCCTAAAGTTGTTAAAAGACGTGTGAATGCTCTCAAGAACCTTCAAGTTCAGTGTGCACAGATAGAAGCAAAGTTCTATGAGGAAGTTCATGAGCTGGAAAGAAAGTATGCTGCTCTCTATCAGCCCTTATTTGACAAGGTATTTTAATGCTACTCTCATTTGTACTAAAAAGCTTCGTCTAAAATACAAGGGAATATAAAACCCAGAAAACCTATTCATGTTCCAAATTACTTTGGTCTCATGTGTGCCCCTTCAATTCAATTGATACAATTTTGCCATCCAAGGGAATATCAACTAAGATTGAGAGAGCGAAAGGTTAAGTCCGTTCCATGGTTACCTAAATGAGTTCAATATATCAGGCCTCATTTTAATTGAGCAGATGTCAGATGATACTGTAACTTTTTTGGGACTTTGGTGTTTATTTTAGTGTGTTGAAAATAACTACTGAATCTATCTTCTAGAGCCAGAAGAAAAGGTTTTGATAAGTAGTTAATGTATTACTAATTGTGTAATTTAGGATTAGGAATTTATTGGTTAGGGCATTGCTGCTTGCAATGACTAGGAAATTTGAAAATATTCTTGGTTTAATCTTCCAGCGAAGTGAAATCATCAATGCTGTTTATGAACCTACAGAAGAAGAATGTGAATGGAAAGCAGATGCTGATGAAGAAATTTCAGTGAGTATCTTAATTGGTTCTCATCAATATCTCAAGCTTTAGCATGAAACAAGATTCAATAAACTGAAGTTAAAAAAAAAATTAGGTTTGTAATGAGTACTTGCTGTGAATAACAATGTTAATTCTTAATGGTTGCTTAAAGCATCTGCGTGAAACCTAATCTGTACTGGTATCAGCAAAGAACTGATGAACCTTATGAGCACTCTTAAAATTAAGGAAACACTATTTTTATTTTCTCAAGGAGGAAATGAAAGAGAAAGCTAAGCTTGAAGAAGAAAAAAAAGATGAAGAAAAAGAAGACCCTAAAGGAATCCCTGAGTTTTGGCTCACAGTATTCAAGAATGTGGACTTGCTCAGTGATATGGTTCAGGTAGGTGGTGGTCTAGGCTTGTTTAAAGTTGCATTGGTAATTAATCCAAGTGTCTTTAAGAAAGCAGTGGAAACACTGCGATGCGCCGTTACTTGGATGTCATCTCTGGTAACTTTCCAACTGAGAGTATAGAGCACTGAAATACCTCCCTACTGTTATTTTTTGAACCTATTCTAAGATACTAATACGTTTTCGGTGCTTATAGGAGTGTGTGTGAAATGTGTATTAGACATTACTAAAAACTATACTTGGTGTTTGCATGGGTTTTGGTTGTGTACTGTATTGGAGACTGTACACAGCCGTTGTTGCCATCTGCTGGTCATGTTCGTGGAAGTATTTGAGTGTTGTAACAAGGTTTTTGTTCTGAGGAAAACTTGTTCTAAACATGGCTTTTTATCTCTGCAAGGCCTTAAATCTGTGTGTAATTTAATGCTGTGAAAATTAAATACACTGTGTTTTCTTTACAGGAACATGATGAACCTATCCTGAAATACTTAAAAGATATAAAAGTGAAATTTTCAGAAGTTGGACAGCCTATGGTTAGTTTAACTTATTAAACAAGATTACGTTTGTGTTATCTTAAGAATTATTTGTATTTTAGCAACATGGTCTGTCATAGCCAATTGTCTTGTGGAAATCACGAGAAAATATACAGCTGCTGCTTCTAAGAAGGCAGTACAAGGACTAGTGGTAGTCTTGCACCACCCTGTGAATGAATATGTACTAGATTTAACCTTCAGCTTCTGATGAGATTGCCCTTAATATCTGGTGACTTAAGTTTACCATCGCATTTTGATACCTTTGGATACTTTGTGTAACTGCTGTAATGTCATATATTTTCCTGGCAGAAATCAGACAGTTTTCTAAGTTCTAATATATTTTAATTTAGAAGTTCTCCCTATACATCAGCAGCAGGAAAGCTGTGTGCTGGGACATCTGTCATTACTGCAAGCAGTATAATAATGAGCAAGTGCAACATTAAGTAAATGAAAAGATTTGAAGATTTATTGTAGAACTTGGGTAGCAAATTCTAGAATAAGTTATGGATGTATTGGAGAAAGGTGTATTCTGTTGCCATGTGTATTTTTGGGGTTTGGATTTTAGGTGTTAAGAAGTTAAAGGTGTTTGTAAATAACTAAAGTTATTGCTCTGCAATTCTTTTCAAGAGTTTCACATTAGAATTTCATTTCGAACCAAATGACTACTTCACAAACGAAGTGTTGACAAAGACGTATAGAATGAGGTCAGAGCCAGATGATTCTGATCCCTTCTCCTTTGATGGACCAGAAATCATGGGTTGTACAGGGTAAGTGCTAACAGATGGCTTAAAGGCAATATAACAATTTCTTCCTTAGCATTATCCAACTGTAAACTTTTACAGCATCTTGGGGAGGTGCTGGAAAAGATAATTCCCCTAGTAACTTGTGAACAACTGGTTTGACTTGAGTTTTTTAGTTGTTATCAATAACATCAATACAATATAGAAAAACACATTGTTTATATTGCGTATTTTAAAGCATATATGTTATATAGGCATAAAAATTAAAAATTTAGTCAGTATTTATTTAGGAATACTGTTCTGCAGACACTAAAGGTGAATTGAAAGGTGGATGGTGGTATCTTTTAGTAGGCCTGGATAGCTTTTTCTAGAATTTGTTTGATCTCTTCTTTTAATCTTCTTGTTATTTCACACAGCATTTTGGGGAGTTTATTCCAGATTTTTATATTGCAGTTGTCCATTTTGTTTTTTAAGTGTTGATTGTTTGCCTTTGATTGTCTATCTATTTGAGAAATGGAGAAGAGTCATCTGTTAATTCCACGTTACTCATTTTTAAAAATCTGTCACACTCTTAGTGAGATCTTCTGTTTTAAATTAAGTAATTTTTTCTCTACATGTCCCTTTTTTGTGAACAGAGGGATGAGAGAAAACTGTTGTACGTAATTATCTTATGAGTACACTTGGGCCTGTTCAGTAGCTTTTGTGCTCATGTCTTCAATGTTCTTACTGCTCTTCTGAGTGATAACAGCTGTTACAGCCTATCACTGCATAGTCAGTGTTGGTTTTACTCTTACATTAATCTCCAGTTGCTAACACTAACTTATTTACCACTTTATTTCCCAGTCACTTCACATATTTTGCAAAGTCCTGTAAGTTTTAAGTGCTTGGGTAGCTTTGATTAAACTGTTTTGTCTTCCCCAGCTGGGACTGTTTTTGAAAAGCACGAATCCTGGCAGAGTTTGGTGTGAGATGCCACTGCTTCTGTAAAAATGATTATCTCCTGGTCCTTGTTTCGTCTTTTAGCTAAGACAGCCCCTTCTTGTCCCAAAGCAACTCACTCCATTTCTTTGAATCTTTGAAAGAATCGAATGAGAAACTTTTGCAAATGCAGTTAGTTTCACTGATGTGACGTTTTCATTTATGTGTCGCCAGAATGCTTTGGCTGTTAGAGAAGCCTTTAGGGCATGATTTTGCTCTGTAAGCAGGATAGAGTTAAAAAACTCCAAAACAACAAAACCCAAACAAACGAATAAAACACAGAAGACAAAACTCTCACAAACAACTCAAAATCAGCCGAAAACTACATGCCTGCTTGATGCATTACTTTAAGGACTTACTGGTTATAATGGTAGATGCGGTGAACTTTGGCATATTGCTAACATGCCCAACCGTGACATTACTTTATAATGGATGGATGGTTCTAAAAATGGTGCAGTACTAGTTGTTGATAGGAAACATAAGATAGCACTGAATAAATGCTACCTTAGTATTTTCTCTTCCCCTGTGCCTCTTGCAGTTGTGATAGTCTCCGTAGATACTTGTAACAAGGCGAATGGTATGAAGCTGCAGCTGGTTGTGGGGTTTTTTGTGTCATTTGTTTTTTATTTACTCTTTAGTTGCCAAATAGACTGGAAAAAAGGAAAGAATGTTACTTTGAAAACCATTAAGAAGAAGCAGAAACATAAGGGCCGTGGAACAGTTAGGACAGTGACAAAAACTGTTTCCAATGACTCTTTCTTCAACTTCTTTAGTCCTCCTGAAGGTAAGCTGAACACTCGTTTATGTGCATTAACTTTAAATGTAGAATGTACCTCACTCACTTGTTTCTTCTGTTCTTTTTTCTACAGTTCCTGAAAGTGGAGACCTGGTAAGTTGGCTTATTTAAAAAATGATGGTGGAGTGTTTATGGAATTTTAGAATTTGTTAAGCAGCCTCAACTTTAACTGCTTCTGTCTTTAACTGAGAATACCTATGGAGACTAGTATGTATTTGAGTTTTCTTTTTTGGAAGGAGTGTTTTTTGAGTTGGGTGGTAGAGTTTCATTTAGTCAACTTTAACAGTTTATGCTTCCTGAAAGCTACCTTGTGAATTGTTAACAGTTGTAGCAATGTAGTGATCTACATTATTAGTCTTCGATTTAATGGGTGGTGTAAGTCTCTCCCTTCAGGTGTTCCTTGGATGATTTTATCTAATGGCTGGATGTATCCAGTTCATATTTTATTCTGTTAAAAATTTCTCAAGCTGTTAACTCTTGAAGAAAGTAATAAAACAAGAATAGAAAACTTCAAGAGCCTGCTTTTCTGTGTGCTCACTATGACAATAAGCCATGTTTTTGTAAGGAGAAAAACTACCAAAAATACTTAACAGTAGGGAATATATTATGCAGTTTGAGTGAGAAATATGAAATTAAAGCTTCCAAAAGCATGCTGTTAGAACTCTAGTTGGCATGGACACCAAAAGCTCTATGTTCATGTTTAGAAAAAAAAAACCCAGCCCAAAAAGTCTTTTGAATTGAAGATGATTGCTCAGATGGGAGACAGCATAACATTTGGTATGAAAACAAGGGGAGTGAAAGTCTGTGATTGGATCAGAGAGCATTTTTAGGTGTTCAGGTGCTTCAACAGTGGCCTGTCTAATGGGAATCAAGGAGATACACTGTAGGAATCAGAACTAGGCTGTAAAATCTTTAATGTGATAGGCTCACCTGGCTGTTGTTCAGTTCTCTAAGGGCATTGTGCATATGAACTGAAAGTCTATGGGAGATATTAAATAATCTTTCTACCTGGAACAAAAGAAACTCCACAATTGTATATAATTAGGCTTACTGAAGCAGCAGCTCCTGACTGTATAATGTAAGTGGGCTGTTGAAAGTGTCAAACGTGGCTCCTCAGTTTCAGTTCTGTAAAGCAGGTCCTGGAACAAAAAAATCAGTAATGGGATTTGTGTAAATCTGGCTGCATCAAAATCCATGTAACTTGTGTGTATGTGTCAAAAGTAGTTACCATCTTATAGTTTAGGAAATAATACTGTTTTATGCAGGATGATGATTCCGAGGCAATCCTTGCTGCAGACTTTGAAATAGGTCATTTCTTGCGTGAACGTATAGTCCCGCGGTCAGTATTGTACTTCACTGGAGAAGCTATTGAAGATGATGACGATGATGTAAGTATAATGTTCATTCAGAACACTAAAAACCTTGAAATAATGCTGCTTAAAGACCTTGGATAATTTCTTACATTGGTATCTTTAGAATGGGATATACCAGTGTCAGTTGCCGCAGAGCTTCCTAGATTGTTCAGGAAAGAGCAGCATGAAAATAATTCATCTTTGAAGTAGTGACTTCAGAGTTGTGTGGCAAAAGCAGTGGTAGAAGCAGAACATCTAGAGGATGTCATGGTAGCATTTTGTGTGTAAGGCATTCCTAGAGGGGTGTACCCAGTACTTTGTAGAACTGTAATGAGCTGCCAGAGAACAAATGAGAACTGTTAGTCTAGTTGCTCAGCCTGTTCTTTGTGCTTGCAGTGATACCGGCCTATGAAGTTTCATGAGATTCAAGCCTCATCCTTTCAGAAGTACTCTCTTATTAAAAAAAAGCTAGATAAGCATATTCAAAGCATGCCAAAATAATCAAAGCAAGTTCTGCAAAAGCTTAAGTTAAGTATCTTAAAAGAGCTAAACTAAACTTGAAATTGACAAACCATGAAGCCTCAGAGCTTTATACAAGTGTAAAACATTTTTCTGTCCCCTGCCTCCACTCAAACAAGGACAGTTTGACAGTTAAAATGGCTTAGATAAGTCCTGTCTTGAAATTAATTTTTAGAATCTAAACTGTTGGCCCTTGTTGCAAAGGCTTGGCTGGGGCTGTGGAGGAGGGAGGTACTGACAGGTCTGGTTGCCTTGGGCTCCGCTGTCCCCAAGTGGTACCGCAATGTAATCAGCTCCTCCCGGGCTGCATGGAAGGGGGAATTGTCTGCTCTGCCAGAGCTTGACAGGGGAAGTTGAACATTGATCATGCTGATGCAGAAAGCATTTTAAAATCTGACAGATGCAGGGGCTTCTGGGCTCAAATTGAAAGAGAGTAGGTTTAGATTAGATATTAGGAAAAAATTCTTTACTGTGATTGGGTTGTGAGACACTAGAACAGGTTGACCAGATAAACTGTGGATGTCCCATTGCTGCGGATGTTCAAGGCCAGGTTGGATGGGACTCTAAGCAACCTGGTCTAGCAGAAGGTTTCCCTGCCCATGGCAGGGTAGTTGGACCTAGATGACCCTCAAGGGCTCTTCCAACCCAAACCCTTCTATGATTCTCTTAAGAGCACAATACAGAGTGGTCTCTGACATCTACTTGAGCTATAAATGACTGTATTTATGATGCTATCAAAACTATTTATTTTCTTTTCTAGTATGATGAAGAAGGTGAAGAGGCAGATGATGAGGTAAGATGACAGATGCCCTTGATTCAAATAGTTTCCTTGTTGTTTATTATCTGGAACAAGAATTCCATTAGTTTTTGAGTGCTCTGGACAATAAGTTTAAGAATTACTTCTGAAGTAAGGTAAACATATTGTTTTGTGGATCTCAGGTGAATAATTTTAAAAAACAATCCAAAAAACCAGCAAGACAACAACAAAAAAACCCCAAACTGAACTAAGACAACACTTAAGGTATCTTAAAAATTAAGCTACAACTAATGTCAAAAGATACACTTCATGGAGGATAAACTAATACAATCTGTATAACATAAAGTGGTAATTAATGTATTTCTGAGTACAATTTAATGTTAATTTTCATTAAAATGGCTCAGAAAGCTGAACGTGGATGAGCTAGAGAAATATTAACAAGTTTTCTTTCAGGAAGGAGAAGAAGAAGCAGATGAAGAAAATGATCCTGATTATGACCCAAAAGTAAGGAATTAAAATGAATGTTTGAAGTTTGTGTATGCAACAGACATTTAAAATTTTATGTATGTTGAATCTTCATTTTAGTTTAAGTATTAAATCAATAGTTCCTATGGTGAGCATGTTTTGTTTTGAGGCAGTTTCAGGCCTAGTTCTGACAAACTAGTATTGGTAGAGAAACTTTTACGAAGACCTTTCTCCAGAAGTCGTTTTGTAAAAGTAACTTTGGGTTTGAGCACTGAGGTTAGTCAGGCTTGGTTTTGTATAAGCTTGTCTTGCAGCAAGTTGCTGCCCAATGATGAAAATTGCAAACTGGTTGTAAGGTAATTCAGGTTCAGTTTTTGGGAACTTGCTACAAGCTGGCTCTGGAACAGGTTTTCCCAGCAGAATACAAAATAGGCTCTTTCAGGTTAGATAAATGGCAAGTCTTTTATTGTTTGAGGTAGCAGAAGTCAAGGTTCGGGAACACATCTACAGCAAAGTGCTAAAATGTGAACAGCCAAGAGCAACTGGGAGCTTTCTTACTCCATGGGAAGGGCAAATCACTAATCAGGCTGGAAAAACGATTGTGAGCCACTCAATTCGTAGCTTTTTAATAGCTGAGGGAAAGGTACATCTGGCCACCTGAAAGCATCTGATGGTTGTAGGTGAAAGTTGCAGTCACGAAGTCTGTGAAGAGCACCAAAATACCTGCTGTTAAAAGGGCTTGTCATTTCAAATGAGTGCTTTTCAGTAGGAACGGTTTCAGCTACTATCAAAGTACTATTGAAAAAAATTACATAATCTTAGCATTGTACATAGAAAGACAGGGTACAAACTTGTAATCAAAATGTACATCACCTCTTGGTGATGTTTCATCTGCTATAGTGTATTCAAATTGCTTCCTAGTCAAGAAAGTTTTGGAATCAAAATGAAACAGCTGCAAGCTGGACTTATTTCCACCATTTCTGATTGCTTTTCTCAGTGAAACAGAACTGAGAAAGGGCAAGACTATGATCAGTTTGAGAGCTGCTCGAGGGCTAGAGATAGTAGTGGTACTATAGTGTTGTGAGCTGATGTCAGGCTGTAAGCCAGCTGAATGTATTAAAGCACTGTAGTCCTCAAATAGCTGTCCAGACCAAGGAAGGTAGCGGAGTAAAACCTGCAACTGAACTCTGCCCCCCAAAAAACTCTCTTAAATTCCCATATTACTGTGACATATTACTGGCTGTCTATTTCAAGAACAGAAAAAATTTTCCATGTTAGAATTTTTTAGTAACTGGAATTTATTGCAAAAGATGTTTCCAGAGCATTAAGAACTGTGATTTTGCATTTCATTGCATTGCTCTACAGTGTCTTCTGGTGTAAGGCCATGCTCTTGTTACTGCCCATAGGAAGTTTCTTTTGTCTCAAACTGTGAAGAGGGTCTGCATGCTTCTTCTGAGCTGGGTTGTTTGTTACTGCACATCACTCTTCTCCTTTTTCCAGTTAGAGTGTATTTCACCACACTTAGTTCTGAACAGATTTTTGTTCTGGATTGTATCCTGATGTGCTGACAAAGCCAAAATAAATGCAATGTGGATGTTGCTGCATCCAAAGACAGCAGTGTTGCTAATGCTAGACAATTAGTGCAACAGAAAAGATGGAAGAACTTGAATATTGCAGCTTGAGAAAGCATGCTTAGCATTATTGGTAGTTCTTTTAAAATACTGATTTCTGTAAACTGGTATTTCTTTTTTCTCAACAGAAGGATCCAAACCCAGCAGAATGCAAGCAGCAGTGAAGCAGTGTGTCTGTGGCCTTGAGGATTACCTGCACTGTAATAGCCTAAACACAACTATTAGTTACTTACAGCCTTATGTTTTGTATCTTGGTAGAATTAAGTAACCAATTTGTTAAAAAAAAAAATCGAACACTTAAGAACCAGTTTAAAATGTAGGTTCAATCTACCTAGCATTTTAACAGTATAATTTTCTGCCAATATGTAGAATGCAGTAAATCCCCTAAAGCATGAATGTTAATTCATTGCTACATAGTTTGGTTCTTGTGAAGTCTTTGTCATGTAGCTATTAGACTGCAGCTGTGAAGATGATCAGAACTGTTAACTGAGACCAATGTTTGTTTAGAGAAAACTCTCTCCTGAAGAACCAACCAAAGTATTTTTTCAGCCCAGTAGTCTGAACGGGTTTAAGTCTGCTTGCACTAGCTGTGCCTTTATTACTTTGTTATAGAAATGGCAGTGACCTGTACTAACTAGGAGATGATGATGCATTTTGAATTTGACTACTTGAGAAGACTAGTATAACTTGTTTAATTTCCCAACGAGACCACATTAAACATTCATAACTGTCAGCTTGTTTATGCTATGGGTTTTGTATTTTATGTGACATAGTGATCTACAAAAGAAACCTAGTCATCATATTAAGGTTATTGTTTACCACAGGGGTGTGAATAAAACCTAGTATTTTCAGAAGCTAGTCTTGTTTTATTATGTGTGTATCTGCATGTATAAACTGATAAGGCATATCTTACATGCTGCAGTTCATGTTTTACTAGAAACAAAAGCTGATAATTACTGAAAAGTAAATTATATAGCATTTGAAAAACAAACACAATAGTTTGGAAAGTTTGATTCATACTTTCCACTTGCAGTGTGATACTTGTGAATCTGAGCTTGATGTTTCAGTGATTGGTCCACACTGCCATTTTAGAGAAGACAAGTTCTTAGAAGTGGGGCTAGATCTGATAAAGGACTTCGGTATTGCTGTGCCTGACTCTAAGGCATTGCCTGTTAGTATGAGATCTGGAGCAAAGTGCCTTGGATTTTCAGTCTGTGTAGACGAAGCTACATGGTCCTGAACAAAACATGCCCTGCAGTCGAAGGGAGTGCTGGAACACTTGGCTGTATTCTAGCTTGTCCTCACTGTATCAAGCATCTACGAGGAAACAAACCCAAAGAAATTCCACTTTCTTCACCTAATGTTCTGTTCACTGTGCTTGTGTTTGCACATTCTGGTTCATACTTCGTCCATATTGGATATTTTTGTCAGTTGAAACACATGGGCTGGAAGATCTTTCTTGTTCTGACCTTGCCTCTAGCCTAGCAGTGAAGGTGCTTGATGAGATGTGGATTTAAAGACACTCAGCTGAAGGAGACTATGAGCTGATGTGTTCTGAGTTTTTCCAGTCAGTAGCATGCTACTGTACTCTGTGCTGTCTTGTCCTTCACAAAACAATATAAGTTCTGATCTTTTAAGCAAGTAGATAGCTTTTTCAGGGATGGAAGGGTCCTTGTAGTGTTGAAAAGAAATGTCCAGCTAGCCATGGATCTATTTCTGCAGTAGCTACTATTTTTTGGTGCCGCTTACGCACTTAGTCATAAAGGTTTGAAGAGAGCAGGGCAAGCAGGAGGCAACAACCACATGAGGATGAGGCTGGTGGAAGAGTTTCTCTAGCATGTCTCTTGCCTGGAGGGTAAGTAATACAGAATGAAACTTATCCCAAGTGCCCTTCTGAATCCTCAGCACCCCGCAAGAAGATGTGGGTCTAGCGTCCTCTGACTAAACTGTTTTAGTTTTGTTACTGATTTTTCTTTTTAATTCTTCGAAGGCTTAAATATCACAGTGCTTCATTTCAGAATCCCTGTCAGGCTTTATCTATCTCCTCTTCAGGTGTCCATGGATTTGGGAGACGGACTCATTATCTGTAGCTGTATGTAAAGCAGGACCACTGAAGCTGTGATCTTGGGTGTTTTTTAGGTAACACAGATCATAGCATAGAAGAAGCGGTTATGGAAGGTTAACAATCACTCTCCATAGCTATGTGTTAAAGGAGATGTGGTTGTGTTTTTTGTGGTATCAGAATATGCTTATCCTTTGAGGCACTGACCCTGCCAGGTGTTTGGGTTTCACATGGTCTCTACTCTAAACACCTCCCAGGGGTAAGTTTAAACTTCAGGACATGTAGAGACCAAACTGTGATGGTATGTTCTGAGCTTGAGAAGTCATTAAGATGGGGCTTTGGATTTCATACTTCTGGACATGGAAAGTCTCTGAAGTCCTTACTTAGATCTAGCCCATTTTTGCTAACAGCATCTGGTAACTGTATTTTAAAAGGAAAAAAATCTGTTAAAAGTTGTAAGTTTCAAAATTGACTACTTTACAAATTTGCCTTGCGCTTTGATTACTTTCTCATTTAACACCTTCATAACATACAGTGGAATACAATGTTTGAAAAGGAGAATTGTTAGATGTCAAAGCACACCTGCAGCCTGCAAGATCCAGGGTCATGAATACATCCTATTGACAGATTTTGGTAAGCTTCTCTCCAGATTGACATGCTAGTTCTAAATCAGCAGTTCTTGTACTCTCCAGGCTGCATTAAAAAGAAGAAGAATATAAATGAGGTGCCAGTTCTTATGGCATTGGTTAAATTAAAACTGTTCTGGTGCTTACTGTAGTTTTGTTATCAATGACACTCTTGTTTAGCAGTTCTGAAAGGCAGTATGTAGCAGGAACATTAAACTTTCAACATTGATTGGAGTGTTGTGACTCATTCTTTTCACTTTTCATTTATACCAGGTGTAGAGAATCTCATTCAGTGTTTGAGGAGGGTAAGTTAACAGGTTCAGGCTAGGAAAATGTGTCACTGAAATAGAATGTCTTAGGCAGCAGTTGCAGAAATGCACCATAATTTAACATCTGTGTAAATGGTGTCTTCTGTCCAGTTTTGGTTGCTGTATTGAAGGGAGAATTATTTTGGGGAGAAAAGTGGGAGGTTGGTGAGGAAAGAGAATACTTTGGAGGACAGGGAAGGGTGCTCAGGGCTTATGCTTGATAGATGGGGAGGCTTCTTTGCAATTCTTTCATGATTGCTTTTAGCAATCCGGATTGGATTAGGTTAGCACTGAAGTGTTTGCCTGTCTGATATAACTTTGTTCATGTTAAAAAAAAATTTAACAGCATGAGGGGGTAAAGGAGCCCAGATTTAAGCTTAGCATTCTGAAGTTTTACTTATTTGGAGAAGAGTGATGTCAGGTGCAGTTAGAAGTGTCACCTTGAATTATTTGAACACTGGGCATAGCAACACTGCTTACCAGTGTCTCTCATAGCTTCATAAGCTTAGATTGTGTTCTGCGTTCTTGAAATCAGTGTTTCTGAAACTAATAGCAGATACTGTAATTTTGACATGTTTTGCTTTCTGAGTGAAAAAGCCAGCAGAATATAGAAAAATGCAGACAATGAATGTGTTCGTCTTTGTTTTCAAGCTGGTACTCAAACTATCCCTGTGTTTCAGGGCCCATTGTTGTCGACCTGATTTGGAAATGGATAGGAAACTTACATGCAGATGAATTATTAACCTTTCTGCTAAAGGTTTCCTATTTCCAAAGGTGTCTATGCAGCAGTTGTTTATCAAATGCCTTCTGTTGGGCAGAGGATTGTGCTGTGACATTCTCAGCAGGTTAAGGAAGCAAAATGCTACACGCCTCAGTACAAAGGGGGCAGCACGATAATGAAAGCATGAACAGCCTTGATGGTCTGTTAGGTTGGGGCTAGAGCTGCATGGATGTCGGAGTAGATAGACTCAGCTCCACAGTGCTTTCTCCTTTGTTCTGTGCAGATGTGGTCTTCTCCAATCCAAGACTTTCTTTTACAGGTTGGAGAAGTTGCAACCACATCTCCATTTTCATTTCTTAATAGCTGCTCAGTAACCTGTTTGAGGTTCCCCACAAGTTTTCAAGATGATACTGAAATAATGACTTTTAATTGCTAGTACTTGCCTAAAGTGAACATAAATTATCTACTGAAAATACTGTCTTTCTTCTATACACTAGCGAGAGGAGGTAGAAGTTTGTCCTCATGGCATTTGTCTCACTGCTATTTAAATCCTCTTGTCAGACCTTTGCTCAGGCCTGGTAGTCTTCCACATGAGGCCTGTGTCTCAGGTTTTGTAGGAAAATGGGAGTGAGTAAAGCAAGACAAGACAGGGTACACCAAGCACAGATAAGTTATTCCATATTTGCCTCTGCGTGGTGTATACCAGGGATGGGCACACAAGAGGCTATGGCAGAAGGGCTCTTGTGCTCACAGGTGTTGAGCTAAAGCATGTGAATTGATTGACAACACAAGTTGGCTCTGCAGCTGCAGGGAGGGGCTTAAGTCCTGAACTTGCTATTAAGAGCTTTGCTTCTGTGTGCTCAAGTGTTGGCAAGAATTGCTCAGATTTACATTTGCCCTGCAGTGGAGAAACTGTTCTGAACTCAGCATGTTTTACTGCAGTGGTCAAATCTGAGAAGCTTAAAAGCCCTTTTACAGCCTAGTTTTTCTCTACAATGTGTGTGCTTAAGTTGGAATATTTTTGGAAAACTACCTTGGAAGTGCAAACGATTTTGAGAAAGCCAGGTGGGAGAAGCTGTGCCAATAGCTGGTGAAGTGCCCACAGTTTCTTTGTTTGATAGTGCCATGGGTTTTAAGGAATGATAAGGCCTGGGGCAGTGTGGTTGTTGGTTATGGTAAATTTTTCATCTATTTATGTATGGTTTACTGAGGGGTACATACGGGTATCTGTGAGATGGAATTCCTGAAAGGAAAAGTCTGCTCCCAGGGTCACATTTTCAGTGCTCCAGTGTTCTTTCAGCAGCAAGTTCCAGTGAAATTACTGGGAGATAGTAATGGTCAAGAAAATTCTTTAAGGATTAGCCACTTACTGTCTGCTTGCTTTAATCACATATTGCAACACATCTATTTCTCATGCATTTCTCAAGAAATTTCCCCTGAGTTTTTTTTTCCTCATTTTCCTTCTGTCTAGCAATGACCAGCTCAGAATTAAAGTTTCCCTCTTAAACCCTTTTTCTGTTTTAGCCACTTCTCAGTAACAGAAGAAATAATGATGCTTAAGAATTGTCAGTTGGGATGGGCTTAGCATCCCTTTGACACTAAAAGTAGATTGTCAAGCTGCTGGCTGCAAATTCATTACCTAGGAGAACTAGTAAAGTCATGGGCTTTTTAGTTTTTCACATTGGCTTCCCAAAAGAATGTTTAACTTGCCTCAGGGTTTAAAAAGAACACTTTAATACTCTTGCTATAATTACCCTTTAATTAAGGTTGCACATACAAAATTTCAACCACTTGAGTCTAAGTTATGGAGTTTATGATACAGGAGACCAGAGTATTTAACAAGCAGACATTTCTGCAAGTATCAGCCTCGAACATAGAAAAGGAAGAATTCAATAAGAAATGCATGTATCTGAGAAGTAGAGACTTCCATGGATCAGATTCAGTGTTTTTTTTAGACTGTAGTATTTCAGGTTTGACAGTAGGAGGCATCTTCTCACCAGCTATTTCTGGAGGAATGGCTGCAGAACCTGCCTAGTATTTAGTGAAACTTAATAAAGGTAGCAATATGAAGCATTTAATATTAATGCAGTGGTTTAAATGTATATTTCAAGAAAAGTAACATCTCAGTAGGATATTGTAGTGTGCCTGTGTTGAATGTGGTTTTTCAAAATGTGTAAGAAACATTTACAGAAGTTGAGATTTGACTTGCATCTAGGAAAACGAAGTTATCCTTTACTGGCAAATTCTGCACAATGTTTTGTTCTTTTATCATGGAACTGTCAGTATTTCATCTTACACTAGTCTTGTAGCTTTTGACTGATCTGGTGGCTTTGGTCAAACAGTGTATTTTAAATGGCTGTTAATATTTTTTGGCTTATAGAGTACGAATTTAAATGGATGTTTTGCATGTTTGCTTCTGACCACGTGCTTAGGTGAATTTTACCAGGAATAAACAGTGCTGTGAGTCTGTATATTAGCAGAGCATGTCCATAAGTGTTTGGATCTGCGTTAAAAATCTCACATTCAATGCTTTGTCATGGAAGGGCAAAGTGGAATGAATTTAGTCTCCTTCTCCTGCACGTTTGATGGATATATTTGGCCTTCCACTAGTCTCCCTTTTTTCATTTGATTAATTGCAGTTTACTGTCAGTACTGAGAACAAGTAAAAAAGCTCACATTAAATTATACAAATATAGGTTATGTGTTAATGTCCTTAAGTGTTACAGTGCAGCGTTGCGGGGTGGAGGGGAGAGTTTTTGAATGCTGTTACAGTGTAACGTGGCACTCTCAAATCTAATGCGTTTCCACTCTACTGGTTAGTGCATTTACCTGGAATCAAATGGCTGTTTGCTTACAGCAGTGGAGCATCAACCAAAGCTGAACAGGTGAATTGCTAGAAATTGGTCTTCTGTATGTTTAGTCCAGTGTCCTATGCCTTACATAAATTCAGTATTTTAATTGAGCTGCTCTGTATATATGAGTGTATTTTAACCAGTTTGATTAGTAGGAGAGTTTCAAAATCGTATGCATAGAGACTTAATAAGGAGCAAAGAAATAGGTGCAAAACACATCAGGTGAAAAGGCAGGAATTCTCTTATGTTGTTCAAGCCATTTTTGAGACACCTTGTATATGCACCAGCAGCTGGAGATGCAGGTATTTGTGCTGAGAAGTTTCGGTTCAAATGGCTGTGAACTGCTGATTGAGGCAATTGTGAATGGTGTTCAGATCTTTGGAAAATTAGCATGTGCCTCTGTTAAAATAGGTGGAAGATGGTTGTGAGAATGACTTACATCTTACAGTGTATCTATTCAACTTTAAGGAGAAGGGACTATTATTTATAGAAATGGATGTTTTAGGATACTAATTTCCTTTTTCATTTAATTTATAGCCAGTTGAGTTGCTTTTGTTACTGAGTGTTTTCCAGTTACCTCAGGAATGGTAAACCTGCTATATTGTAATTGCTTTTATTGCCTTAATTGTTTCCCCCTCAACAATTTATCAAAATTAACTTTGAACTTCAAGAGGAAAAGATAATAAAGAGGAAATCCTTTAAAAAATGTTATCAGAGATAAACTCCATTGAAGCTATCATTAATGTTGATTTTTTTTCTCCAATCTATTGGAACACAGCACATGCTGCAGCATGATCTGCTTCCCAGCTGCCAAGATTGATGTGAGGAGGGTTATGGCCATGCTAAATGCATGTTTAAAAACAGTACTCTCAGACATAGTATGAAACTTAGAGCATTCAGTTTATATTGGCTTTGTCAGCCAAATTCAGCTATGTGGGATTTTGATTTACATCTAATACATCAAAGGATTACGAATTAAATAGTTTCATATTAACCTTAGGTCACTTTACTTTTCTATTCAAATTTATTCAAGAGCTAACCTCGGGGGAGAATCCAAACAATAAGCAAATGTGTGGCAACAACGCAGAATAATAAAAACGCTCCTAGCTGTTTGCCAGTTTGGTTTTGTTTGTTTGTTTGGGTTTTTTTTTCTCTCCTAGTCTGCTTTTGCAATTTCCATGTACTGAGGTTCTACTGTTTCCTTAGGGAAGTGGTACGGATTCATTCTTTCTTCAGACATTACTCAAACTGCTGCAGAAAGTAAAGATTTATTTTATATATACAGTTGAAGCTGCTTCTACCCAGCCCAGCGTAGGGATCAGGCTCTTGTACCACGTTCTTCAGGCTCTTCTCTTTGTTTAATGAAGCGATGATCTCTTAAATACCGGGCTGCCGCTGAAAACTGGCACCGGTTTTACTGGGCTTGAATCAAGAACACGCAGAAGAGGGCTCTTTGCTGCTCTTGCCCAAGGAGGCAGGCGGAGGAAATATGTTTCAACTAAATCATGCGGGAACAGCCGGAGGAAAGCAAACGAGCGGTGTATTAGCTTAGCGGTGGTTAACTACGGCGGGGAACCCCTTCCTTGCGCAGCCCCGCCGTGCCCCGCCGTAGCCTTGGGCGAGGGGCGGGGAGCC
>VXBT01005026.1:53363-115178 GCA_013400235.1 Oriolus oriolus
AGCAACAGCAGCAGCAGCCGCCGGCGCCGCCGGCCGAGCCGGCTGCCAAGATTAAGGAGCTTCACTTCTCCAACATGAAGACGGTGGACTGCGTGGAGCGGAAGGGCAAGTACGTGTACTTCACGGTGGTGATGGCCGAGGGGAAGGAGATCGACTTTCGGTGCGCGCAGGAGCAGGGCTGGAACGCGGCGATCACGCTGCAGATGGTGCAGTACAAGAACCGCCAGGCCATCCTGGCCGTGCGCTCCACCCGGCAGAAGCAGCAGCACCTGGCGGCGCCCCACGGCCCGCGCCTCCGCGGCGCCTCCAACTCCGCCTAGCGCAGGTACGGACCCGGCACCGCGCCCGCCGCCCCGCGCCCGCGGGGCTGCCGGCCCCGGCCGCGCCTTTCGCCTGACGGGCTGCCCTCTGTGCTCTCTGTCTCACTGCAGGTTACGCTCCCGGAGCGCTTCGGGGAACAGGGATAGAGCGCGTTCGTGGCGGACCTGCTTCAGGGGCGCAGAAACTGGGCAAACGCCGGAGGTGCAGGTAGACCGGAGAGAAGCGACTCGATAGCCTGAACCTCAGCCAGCTGTTGCTGCTGCTTTGCCGCCCTCGGTGCCGAGAAGCATTTCAAATCCATTATTTATGAACCTTGGAAAGGATCCTTTGGGTGCGATGGGACTTCTAGGAGACATGATGTACTGTAACTTTATTTTAATGTATTTTATTTTATTTATTAGGTTTGTTTTCTTTTGGTTTTGTTTTCCTTTTTTTTTTTTTTTTTAAGGCTTATTTGCAAGACGTTTTTGAATGTAGGCCGTATCAAAAAAGTAAAGGAAAAAACGACATGCATGTTAGCTCCCTAAAAGAACTAAAAAGTTCTGGGTACTTTGACTGTGCGCAATTTGACAAAAAAGTTATTCGTTTTTTACTCAAATTATACTATATTCCACCAGCGTGGAAAATGTGATGTGCGTTTCAAAATTTGGCTGAAACCCATACTGCATATGAAACCTATTTTCTCTAATGAGAACAACAATTACAGTCTGGAGTTTAAATTTTTTTTTTTAATTATTAAACGTGGTGGAAGATGATAAAAAGTTATTCACGCTTGGCTATTAAAAAAAAATGTGGCTTGTCATTCTGAGATTAAAACCAATCTGTTTAGTGTATGAGCGGAAGGAACCTGACCAACTTCTTTTGTGACACAGGAATCTGAGTTGGATTCCAGCTATCTGTGTGAAGTGCTTGCTCCTAGGCTGATGGGCCAGAGCTGGGAAGTGTTCATGAACGTTTCTCATCGTCCAAGTTCGGGGCTCCCTCTGCACGCTCAGTTTTTAGGTGATCTGGACTCTCAACCTGTGTTGCATTTTCATGGCGGTTTTTAAATGCCTTGCATTAAAGCAATCCATAGTTTAAAATCCATTTTATGTATGTCTTAGTGTGCAAATGGATTATTTTGGTCACAGTTTTCATAAGCTGAAAGTTGCTCTCTAGCTGAGATGAACTAGATTAATTTTGGTGTTTAGCACTGTCAGATGTTGAGAGAGGCGTGCCATCTTGCCTCTAAAAACGTTGATGAAGCCATGAAGTTGGAAAACAAAGGGCTAATTGCACAGCTGGTGTGTGTTTCTCTGCCTCTTAAAAGTCAGTGGGAGTTTGGCTGCCGATGCTGGCGGGAGTGGGTCGCAGCCCTTTGCGGAGGGAGTCAGCGAGGGCCGGTGAGCTTTCTAGGACAGGGCCCTTCTGATGATGGGTGGCTTCACGTTGGGCGCTGCTACCGCCCAGGTTCTCTGGTTTAAATGAAGTGAGGAGGCTGCAAGTAGGGTAGAGCAATGTAGCCCATTATGTCTGGTCCAAGGTAAAATAGCCAAAAAAGCCATAGAGATACTTATTTTAACTGGTGTGATGAGGAAAATGGCTTTTGTCCCCTTTACAATTTACATGAATATAAACAAAATCTTTTAAAGCTACACATCCAAGGCTTTTCTTTTTGTGTAAATGAGGTGTAGTTTTACAGCAAGAGCCTCACATTCTCAGTGCAAGCTTATTTCTGTAAGTGTTTAAAGCAAAAGGCTGAAGTGATACTCAAAGGAAAATGTTAGAATTTGCTACTGTGTACGTTGGCACCTTCCTCTGTACTCAGTCCTGTAAGGAGTAAGTTGAGGTCTGTGTTAGCCCTCCTCTTTTGTTCCTTCCCCCAGGTGTCAGGGTCACATACCTAGACAAGCAGAACACGTCATGGTGCAGAATCAAAGCCTTGACGATCCTCTGTAGTTGCTCCTGAGTGCTTCTCTCCAACCTGGCCCTTGACAAGGCTGCGTGATGAGCTCGAGGTGGTAGATTACAGCTGTCCTAACAAAGTCATTATTTTGCAATTAATTGAAATCGAAGGTGCCCCACATCTTCCAGGATTAGGTTCGCTGGCTTGGCAATCATAATACTCAATTTCCACGTCTCTGTACATCTGCCATTATCATTCTGCTAACGCTTGGATGTTAGAGCTGCAAGGGGATTCTCTAATGAGCTAGTCAAAGACTCACAAAATAGACTGTAATTTTTAATTTGGCTCCTCTCTTTAGAGTGATTAATTACAGTTTACTGAGTAACTAATCCACCTTTTCAGGTATACAGATGTATTGCTGATCTCACCTACTAAAATACATTTTAGCCTACTGAAGGATAAATGTAACTTATGAGAGTTAATTCCTATTTGTTCAGAGACACATGTATTTCTCTGAGAGAGGCAGTTATTCTTGTCCTCAGTGGATGCAAGCCTCTGAATGCCACAAAAGTCTGTGGATGTAGTCTAAAGCTGAAATTTTACTGTTCTTCTGGAAGTACTTGTACTTTGAAAGCTAAAGATGATGATTTTAGTGAGAAAATTGACATGAAGGCAGGAGGAAACAACTTTTGTTCCGAATTTGCTGTTCCTTTTCACTGGTTCAAGGTAAATACCCCAATTTTCTCTTACGTTTCTTGTTTTAAGTTGTTCTGAAGGATGATCTGAAAACCTTTTGAACTGATGTAGTTCAACAAACTTTTGCTGGTTGTCATTGCCTGCCATGTTACCTGTTTAAAACCCTTGGTGTCAGCCAGTCTCCCAGTGTGAGAGGTGGTCACATCACAAAATCTACCTTGATACCTCCAGCCGGAGTTGGTGGGATGGGTGTAAGGATCGAACTTTTCCCTTGTGTCTCCGAACAGTCTCCTGGAAACTGAGTGGGAACAAATTGGCTGGGGTCCCCTGGGGACAGTTGGACTGTGTGGCTCATGCCCTGTCAGTATAAATAAGGCTAAATTGTCTGATGGGGACAGTCTGACAACTTTCTCACGCTCTGAATTCCATGGCGTGTGGGGGTTTTTTTGGGTTTTTGGTCTATTTTTGGTTTTGAGGTATTTTGGGTATTTTTTTTTTATTTTTCTTTTTTTGCCTGATAGTAATTTTAGACCAAGAAATTGTTTGATGTTATAAAAGGTACTTCTGGGCTTTTTTTCATCTCACCCCTCTGTTACTGCATAATCTTCATTTGAACTTCTGGATTTAATGCTGTCTGTTACTGCCTTGTAAGCAATAGCTATGAAAATAGGTTCAGCACATCATGCTCCATCTTCTTGGAGCTTTGCAAGTAAATAAGTCAAGTTGTCCTTCCTCTTCCCAAAAAAAAAGACCCAAGAAAAAGAAAAGAAATCTGACAGCATATGGCTGAAGTAAATTCATTAGGGAATAAACAAAAATGCTGGTAAAACACAGGTAAATGCTTGGTATAGAAAGCAAAAGTGGGGACAGTCCATTCATAAAGAGGTCAGAATTACTTGTTGTAATTAAAAAAAAAAGGTAATCAAGGGGCAGATTCAGCAAGAAAATCCAAGCTGTGGTGACCAAGACAATTTAGGAACTGGGGGGAAAAGGAAGATCAAGTGGATGTTGTTTCTGTGACATCCTGAAGTAATTCTTCTTTTTTAAGGTTCATGATATGCAAATGCCAGCTTCTGAATTATAGCTGCAGTGATGTACCAAATGTTTTCTAGCATATCCTCTTGTGAGCAGAAATACCAGTGTCATCAAAAAAATTTGTGTGTAAATATGACTCATAAATGATTTCTGAGAGATGTGATTTATTTTTCATATTTTTCAAGATACATTCCATTTCAAATAAAAGAGGTATCTATTGAAAGAGCTCTCAGTATGTTGGAAGAGTGGTTGTTTGGTGGGCTATTTGTGATGATTAGAGCCTGGTCTAAGCTTTTCCAATGTCTTAAGATCAATCTAAGTGCCTAAGAGGAACACTTTGAACCTGGGTAGATACTCTCTGAAGAAAAGACCCACTCAGATGCTCCAATTAATCTTTATATATATAGAGCACAATTACGAGACTCAGAGTCCTCAGTTTTGCTTCTTGCAGTATGAGATGTGTGAGCACCCAAACCAAGTGTAGCTGATTTCTGAAATACTCAGTGTCACAGTTCATGTACAGCAGGTCTTTGGGACACAGAATTGAGGCTCATCACCTTTACCTGTAAATGCTTTGCTCTGTGTAGGAGTCTAAACTGAAGCATTAAACGTGCCTTGTTTCTCTTTTTCACAAATCTTAAACACTATGATTGAATTTCAAGAAACCTGAAATCAATCCAGAAAAAACATGTCCACCATTCGGCATTAACTCCAACCTGTTTTCTAGCTTCATGGGAAAAGAAATGAGGTATGACAAGAAAAATGTGCTGCTTTGGGGTCTCCATAGAGATGCAGCTGCTCAGATGTCTTGAACTCCCCTGACATGTATTTGTATTGCAGCAGGTCCTCATTTTCAAGCATCTCCTGAAGGTGTATTACTTTCAGCAGCACAGTGTGCACTGACCTAGACTTGTTGGTGCTGTTTGCCTTCACTGGGGAGATGTCAGTAACCTCTTCCATAAGGCTTTTGCTGTAACAAGTACAAGGCCTCTTTTCAATAGTAAACACCCCAAATATAGGCATTTGAACTTAATATTGATATGCAAATGATGGCTTGAAGGTCTGACCTCTCAAGCACTGGTGCTCAGCAGCTTTGAAAAGTCAATTAAGCATCTCTAAATTTATTGTCTGTTCAAGGACCCACTGTTGCTTAGAGCTGTTAGAGGTATCCCTTATGAGCTTTTAAGAACAGTGGTGTCTCTGTAAGGCCAAAAATATAGTAGAATAAGAGTTATGTAATTTGTGGTTGTTTCTGCCCCAACATCTATGGTGATATCTTTACAAAAGTGCATCAAATACATGCTTCTCTCCTTTAACTTTTGATTAAAAAGATGTAAAATAAGACTGCTTGCATGTTTATGGTACATATGAAATGGTCCTAGAAATAGGGCCATTATTTTCCTCATGGGGAATATTGTCTTACTAGGGTTTTCTCTTAAGTTTTCTCTCATCTGCAGTACAATGTGGAGTACAGAGAGAAAATCTGGATCTGATTCAAAGTTCATTGAAATCAACCAGAATTTTTCCAGACTGGGACAGATGTTGACCTTTTTCACAAATGATTACTGCTTCTCTTTTGATATAGAAAACCCAGGAATGAAACCCCAGAAACAAGACCTTTGCCCATGATCTGTGCCAGTGCTGATGATGTGTGATTAGGGTAACACTGACATTCTAGCCTTTCATATTTTCCAATTAAGTGAGGGGGAGAGGAAGAGGAAGATGAAGGAATGCCTATGCTTTTTGAGCAAAACAAAATACAAAAGAAGACCAATCTAAATGTGTGTCCCCCTTCCCCCAAATGAAATGTAGACCAGAATGCAATTTCACTGAATTCACAGCACAGCTGAAACAGAACAATTTTCTTTGTAACTGAACCCAAACCAGAACTGAATGAAAGCCTTTACTCCTTTGACTGCTTGTTTCTAGCAGGAACATCTCAGTCCTTTTTAGAAAGTGCCAAATTAGTTTCCACACCTATCCATATTTTTTATTGTAAAATCAAACATCAACTTTTGACTTAAGTTTTTATAAATTTGAAATAAGCTTTTTTTTAAAAAAAAGTTATGAACAGTACTATGGGTGTTTGCAATAAGGTTTTTTTCTGTCTTTCCAGTGTGGGATTTTTGATGTGTAAGGTAAGGACCCTGGTACACTCTTCTCAGGGCATTGCTTTGTGCCTTCTGGGCTGAAGATGAGCAGAGCAGAGGTGCCTTTGAGCCTGCTAAGAGCTGAACACCCTCAAGGTGTGCTGACACCTAAAGGACCTGGGAGCTGCTTGGGACCTCAGCATGGGGCTCGCAGAGTCTCTGCGTGAAGCTCATGCTCTGCCTCAACAGCCTGGTTGGACTGCAGCACCTACAAGTTTCCCTTAGGAGACTTGTAGAAAAAGCCAGAGGTGAGGTTTCTGTGCTTAAGTGCTTGGGATTTTTTTTGTTTTGCTTAGGCTTTTAGAAAAACATCAAAGTGGAGATATGTATCCCATTACAGACTCATCACAGGAACTTTAAATTAGCCACTTTTACAGCCTTTCCTGGTCTTCTCGTAGATGTGTCTGGCTATGCCAGCCACCAGTGCAAGGGAAATGATTGTTTGAATGGGGATTGATTTACCTTTTGTGTTGTATCGTGCTGTGACCACAGTAGATTTTGCATAAACAAAATTTCTAATGATCCTGCTTTCTAATCTTTGCCTGCAATAGTTTGTGAGCAGCCCTAGTAGATTAACTGAACCAGTAAATATGTATAGAATGACTAACCATTGTAATGAAGCATACAGCCCTCTGTGGTCAGCAGAATATTTCAATTGAGACAATTTACCCCATGTTTTGTAAGGCTTCCAGTGAGATGAAGAAATCACTGCTTTTGTTTTTAAGATCTTGTCTGTGTTTTGTAAATATTCCTGATATTTATGACTGTACATATGGCTTTGATTGCAACTCACAGGAGGCTCAAGAGCTGGGTCATACACCATCTAGGAGGAGATTATTTCATTATTGGTAATTTCTGTTGGGTTTTGAGGCTCAGCCTTTAGGATCTTTTGCCCCTGGTGCCATTTACAAAGGTAAAAGTATAGCAGTGAACCTGCAGCTCAGAGAACACATACAGCCTGTTCTTGGCTTGGGTGCCAGAGCCAGGGTCCTTTGAGGGAATGGCTCTCCATGTTGCTGTGCGCTTTGGACCTGGGCCTGGGGATGATAATTCCCTGTACCAGTGATAGCACCTCTCTGCAAGGCTCTCAGCCCACTTGGATATCATATCTCTGTTTTGGAGAAGAGGAAACTCGGGATCGGAGAGCCCCTGCTGCCTGCCCAAGGTCACGCCTGGGGAGCCAGAGAGCAGCGTTCCATCCGTAGCCAGGGTCCCTGTCCCTGGGTGAGAAGTGCTGCCGCTCACAGCACAGGTGGCTTCATTTTCTGAGCTTGGTAGAGACCTTCCTAACAATCCCCTGCACACGCAGTGTCCAATCCCCCTGCCAGTGCCATGGGTCCTGGGATGGAGACCTAAATGAGTGACTGCCTTGCCATTTAAGTTCCAGCCTTAAAAATTAATCCTTGGAGACAAGAGCAAGGCAGAAACACTTAGGCTTCACTTGGGATTTAGCAGAGTCTTGGATGACTTCAGATTATTAAAGCAGCTTCTGGTTATTCCCAGCACTAGGCATTGTGCAAACAGCGTACTAGGAATGAAGGGATCTGCGAGTTGTTCCCTATTTCCTGAGTGATTAAGCTCCTCTATTTACTGTGGATTACAAGGACAAAGAGAGGTTATCAGCCCCGTAATAACTTGAAAGGACTCTGTAGATATGAATCCAGTGTTAACGAAGCTTTTCCAGCCTGATACCTCCTTTGACTAAAACACACAAAGAAAGAAAAGGGGAAAAATAATTTTCTTCTCTCTACAATTCTGCTATCATTTAACCATTTCACTCAGAAACAAGGAGCTTTGAGAGAAATCCTTTCAGGCAGACACTTATCCCAATCTTGTTTTTCTAGCAGAAAAAACCCAAAACTGACTGGTGCACAAATCTGTAGTAGCCAACCTGCTTATCCTAACTTGCTGCTGGAGGGTGATGGGGCTGTGTGAGTCTATCTTTACGGGCTTTCACAACAGCTCCTTCAACCATCTGTGGAGCTGAAAACTCCATGTCCTTTCCTGTGCCAGCAGCTACTGCAATATACAGATGACTTTGCTTAGAGGCTTTTCTTGTATACAGATGAACACATGAAAAATTACTGTTCCTCTAAAAGTCAGCCTTGAACTGGAAAAGCAATTTCTTTATTGTGTTTTTTTGGAGGCTGTTGCTACTCACAGCCAGTCATAGAGCTGTGCCTCCAGCTGAGTTAGATGTGTGCTGGCTGCTTTTTTCATTTTTATCACAGATTGTTAATATTTCCTGTTCCACTAAGCCACATTTCCCTGGTACTCTTTCCTAGTGCTTGGCTCCTAAACAAAGTCACAGCTCTTGTCACAAGGCAGCGGGCTGCATACTTATCCTTTGTGTGAGTGATGACTGAGGGCTCAGCAGTAGGGAAGTAACGCTGACAGCTCTGCTCCAGGACGGCAGATTGTCAGCATTCCTCACCAGGGCACCCAGCTGGCCTGGGAAAAGGCTGCTGTTTTGGGGGGTGGGGGTTGGGCCTTTAAAGTAAACCGGCTGTCCTTCCAGAGCTGAGGAAGATGGAGAAGGATGGTCGGATGACCTCTTTCTGATCAGAGGTAAAGTCAGACTTACGCATCTGCAGAACCCGAAGTGAACGCTACGACTCTGCAGGCACAAGCTGAGCTGCTGGGTGGGAAGAGAGAGGGGTATCTGGCTGAGATGGCAGTAAGACATCGTAACATGATGACAATTATGAACAATTAGCCACTTCCCCCTTCTCCCCCCTCCTCCTCGTTAAGAGAAAAGAGTAGCTTGCATAGAAGGGGAGGATGACAGGTGGGCCTGTTCCTGTGCTGAAGATTTAGCCCAGACAGTTGAGAGCAGCAGCTGCAAAGGAGCACTTAGCTTCTGCTGCCCTAGGGAAGCCGCTACAATCATTCCCAAACAATTTGGAAAGCATTCCTATGTGTTTTCCTGAGGGCTTAAGAAGCTTGCAGTCCTGGCCCACAGATGGCTAGAGTTGTGAAACTGCAGCCATGGGGCAATCAGCTGCCTGCCACCCTCACCATCATCCTTAGTCATCCGGGAGGGAGGCTGAGGAGGGGCTCCCCAGACAGGAGCAGCCTCCCGGAGCGACTCGGGGCAGCCAGATGGATGGGCTCTGCACTCCCCTCGGTCCTTCTGCTAGGTGCATCTGATCAGAGAAGGCTTCCTGGGCCACTCTCACTCCAAAGGCTTCTGTCCCACAAAGAGGAACAAGCTTTGTCATTGAGGGCACTCCCTAGTCCCCCGGGGCTGTGTCATGCCACCGCCTTGCTGGCAGCTTCACCAGCACTGCCATTCCTCACCAGGGTTCTGTGAGCCCTGACACTGCAGCGAGCAGCTGAATGAGCTCTGAAAGCTTTACAGGGCTCTGCAGATCACCTTTAACCCTGCAGCTCTGCTGCCAATAAGCTCAGAAACAGCTCCAGTGACCTGTCTTGAATGGGGCTGGGGGGACATTTGTGCTCTGAGCTGAAGCTGCGAGGTAAACATACCGTGAGGACACAGGTCCCCTTGCCCAGTGGGCGGGGTGCTGCTCCTCCCAGGGGTGGGGCTGTAGCATCCACGCTTGGTGGCACCTTCGCTTGTGGGGTTGGGGTCTTTCTTCCTAGTTTTTCCCTAATTCTGCTGGTTTCAGCCATAGAGCCACCTACCAAAGGATATGTTCTTCTCAAAGGTAATTCTAAATAATTTGGTCAGTTTTCCTGGCAGTAGAAAATCCTCAGCAATCTCTCTTGCTGCTGAAAAACAGTGCAAAAAGGGTGAGTGCTTATGCAGGTAACCTTAATGTAGTATTTCATTTTTGTTCTGGGCAATGGCAGAGATCTAACACAATGCAAAGCTTGCATAAAAGGAAAGATTATGTGTATTTGCAAATCTGTCATGGCTACAAAGATCATTTTGCTGCCTTTGATTTCCTAATGTTTTAATTTAACTGAATCTGAGCAGATTTAATGGTTAATTTTTTTTTAAGAGTATTCACTTAAGGATTTTTTTCATTCAAAGTTGAAACCTTAAATCAAGCTGAGTTTGGGAGAAGTAATTTACTTTTGCTGAGCTCTGGATATTCTTAGTTTTTCTTCAACCCTCTTTTTTCTTTTCCTCATCTCTGAGTTGAGCACGCAGTGTTTAGTGGGACCCATGATGACAGCAGCTGCTCCACTCTGTGTGCCTTACTGATGAGCCTTGTGTCTCCTAAAGGTATGGTAGCCCTGGAGCAGCCCCAGCTACGTCCTCTGCCCAGTCTGTATGCAGCCGTCCTCTATTAGATTTGCCCTTGGAAAATGAAATTCCAGCATAGCTGGAGCATGCTCCTAATTCAGCTGTCACAGTCTGCACTGAGCTGGCCCAGGGGTACTTGGTAGGCAAAGCCCTACAGTAGTAATGCTGCACCAGTGTCCTTCAGGAGGGTCTTTTTTTATTGCCACACCTTTGTTGCAGTCACTGGAAAGCATTCACAGAAATCAAGGTGGGATGGTGCTCCCCTCTCTCAGCTGCTAACATTGCTTTCCACATGTGATTGATTAAGGTGAAATCTGGTTTGCCTTTGCCACCATCATTGCTGCCTTTGTGCTGCAGGCAGGTGTTAAGGTACACTAAAAGCAGAGGATATCTATGTGATACCCTGAACAGGTCTTCCAATACTGTGTGTGTGGCCTTTCTTTAGCCCAGACCTCACAGAACTGCTGTAAAATCCAGTATCTCACTGACCTGTAGCCTGGGAGAGGTCAGGGTGGCAAGGTTTGTATGTACCACTTGGAAAAGAAAAATGCTTTTATAACAAAGAATTCCCAGTTTGTGATGCACTGCAAGCCAGGTCTTGCTCAGTATGATTCTTATGCAGGTGCCTAACTCCTAATAGCACAGCATTCTCTGGAGCTGGCAGGGTTAGCCCAGATTTAGGGCCACCCCTATTCCTGTGCACAAAGGCATACCAGGATACAGCTGTTTTCAGCTCCCAGGTGTTGACTATGGGACACTGGAAAGCTGTATCTGAAATTTACTAATTGCTGGTCTATTTAGCAGTGCTGCTATAGATGCACAATGTCAGTGGGCTAAAAATCTCAGAACTGCAGTGAGATATATTAATTGCTGCCCACTCTCAGCCCATAAAAATCCTCAGCTTTTATAAACTCTGTCTCCTTTTCTCCAGCCCTTTACATCCTTTTCTGGCTTTTTGAAGAGGAAAGCTCAATTTTTGTATACTTTGCCTCCCTTCTCCAAGAAACCTTGCTGTTAAGTTTGTCAGCAGCTTCAAAGAGATCTCCAGCCCCCAGGTTTGCACACCACCTACTCAGGGTGTTCAGTTCCTTCATGTTCACAGAACACGTGCGAGTGAGGTGCTAGGAATGAGGAAAAATTCAGCAGCCAGAGATGTTCAGTAGTTGCCCATCCTCAACAAGCTGTCATATTCCTCCATCTTGCAGCTCAGGACACAGGAAGTGTTTGAATTTTTCATATTGGATGATTTCAAGGCTCTTGGGTCCACTCCACAGGTGAAATTAACGCCTGCACTTCAGTGTGCGTGGAGGCGTGCACGGGAGTGGGAATGCGTGCACCCCGGGATCGCTCATGGAGCGATGGAACACAGAGGGCTCCGTGGCAGCAGCCAGAGCCCAGGTGCCCACAAAGGAGTGAGTCCGTGACAAAGGCATCGAGATTCATCCTTTCTGGTCCCCTGGCATGCTGCAAAGGTATTCTGCAGAGAATGGATTGGCTGCTGGCATGTTGATGGAAAGTGGATGGTGGAGGGGGCTGCATAACTCACCTCCCTCCCTCTGACTTACAGCTTGGGCTCCGTGGCAATTTGATCTCAGGCTGGCCCAGAGGGAAGGGCACACCACACTTTAACATTTGCCCTTTGGCCTAAGCATTACCCAGGGGCCCAGGGAGAGCCTCGGTCCTTTGGTGGGAGCGACACATTGGTGAAATGGCTTAAGAAACAGTGACCTCAAAACAAGCAGCTCCATAAAAGGTCTTGAGGATATGGGACACCAAGGCCTCCCCCTGCTCCTCCCTGGCCTTGTAATCAGATAGTGCTCATATCTGAGGGAGTCTAACAGACTTCAAAATGTGGTGGTGGAAGCTTTAGCATAGACCAGACCTAGCTTTCCTCACAGAAGCGCCACCCAACCTCATGGAGACCCCTTCAGTCCCAGGTGAACATGTTGCAAAAGTGCAGCCACCTTTGCCATGCTAACAGCACTGGTTAAACCTTTCCAAAAACTGAGAACAGCTAAAGTGAACGAGGCATTCAGGAAAATAAAGAATAAAGCCCTAGAGGTGTAATTATGGCACTGCTGAAATCTGTTAGAGAATTTCACTGATTTCAGTGAAGGACTTGCCTTTCTAGGAAATCTGCGATCAAAATGGGAAGCTTGGGATCCTATTCAATTTATATTCAATATGGAAAAGACATTAAAAAAAACCAGTTGCATTTGTCATAGTTTGTTTTAGCTGCTACTGGGAGGAGATGTAGACACCAAAAGGGAAAAGTACCAGATATTCAAGTATTCACCCTCTGAGAGGGTGATTTCTGAGAAATGAGTCCTGTTGGTTCCAGAAGAAGCTCCAGTGATTGTTTAGATGATGAAGAAAGAGCTTCATTGGCACATGGTACCCAGTTGTGCACCCTTGAAGGGACAGCTGACATGGGTCCAAGTCTGTAGCAATCATTTCAACACAGTTCCACTTTCCCAATTGTCTCTGGGAATTCAAAATTTGTCAGTGGTAACAAAATAGGTCTTGTTCATTAATGATGAAAGTTTGCTGTCTTTCTCTTTACTTACATTTCTCTGCAGGATGCTTCGAGGACAGCAGAGAGGAAGGTAAACCTCTGTCATACTGGCAGAGATGGGTCTATATGATCAGCCAAAGTGCTGCTCTTGGTCACTGGTTCCCCAGAACTCTTAAACCACGAAGCCTGGCTTATCTCGGTACCTCTGCCTGCTTGCCAACAGCTGCCTAATAATTCTTTTCTCTGTGCAGCATAAATTACTGAGCTGTCCTCTCTGTTGCTCACCCTGCCTCTGAGCCAGCCCTTGCGACCAGAGTTGTATTTATGTTGTGGCTGAGCCTGCCTGCAAGCCCTGACACGCTGTGCCACGCAGCCTGCCAGGAGAGCTGCGCAGGGCGGGTGCTTCCCACAGAGCAGGGCCAAGGAGGAGGTGGCACTGTCCCACCCCTGTGGCCTGCTCCTGGGCAGCCAGCACCCTGTGCACCCCACATTTGGGGTGGATTCACAGCTGCTGCCTCCTTTGCAAAAAACATTGTCACTGCTGGGGGAAAGAAGTGGAAGTCGAAATTAATCACAGGGCGCTGGGAGCAGCAGCAGGTGCTTAATCTGCCTCTGCACGGTGCTACATGCCCTAGCCTGGCTGCAAGTCTGTGTCCTCACGCTGTCAGCTGTGGGGCGGGTTGGCCAGGGAGCAGGCTGCCTGGGGGCAAGCCAGGGCAGTGCTGGGGGGCTGCCACCCCAAACTCCAGCACAGCAGTGCCCATGGCAGCCTGCCACGCTGGGGACTGGCTGCCCACCCCACTGCAGGCTGGCCACAGCTATGTGCTGCAGCTGGGGCCACCCTAATGTTTCAACTTGAAGAAAATTCCCACCTCTAAAGACTGATGCTTTCCCTGTAAGTACACGTTGGCTGTTATCACCTCCATCCACATTCACCGTGTCCAAAGGTGGAGGTTCTGTTATGTCTGGGACATGAAGGGAAACTTGCACCCAGAGGCAACTCTCACTAAAGGAGAGTGAACAGTTTGCCTTTACTGTCTTCCTCTGTGGCAACTCCTCACAGAAGTATGGGCTCAAAACTAAGGAGAAAGTCTCTTTTGCCAGGTCCTGGTGACATTCCTGCTAGTTTAATTAGGCATTTCTGGTGATAGCTGTATGAGGCATGCTGCAAGGCCTGGGAATACTGCTCTGCTGAACAGAGTTGAAGCCCAAAATGGTGTGATAAAGAAATGAAAGCACTGGTCCTTTTGGCTGTCTTTGTATTTGGACTGAAATACATTCTGGGATGCTTAAACTGGGAAGTTTCAGTGAGAGATCTGCCTAGAAGTGGGGAAGACCTCCTAGGTCATGAGGATGGTTCGCAAGGGAGACAAAGAGGAATCCATCCTTCCCTCTTGCATTTGCCTCCCATCTGCTGAATCCACTCCTGAGACAGGAGCTTGAGCTTAGAGTGCTTTAGGTCTCAACCCCTCATCACCTCTTATCTGTGCAGCACGTTGATGATGGGCTGCAAACCCAAGGCTGGGCACCCTATGTCCTGAGGAAGTTGCAAATAATAACAAAACAATATTATTCTTTAATGACTGCTGACCTGACACGGTGGATCCCACAGACTGTGTGTGGCATGAAGGACATCAGTTTTATCAACTCTGTCTCTTTTTCTATGAGACGTTGACTTCACCTATCTGCAAAGAGGAGACCAAGGGATTTCATCCAGCTCTGACCCTTCCCTTTCAACCTCCCCTATTCTGAGTCACCTTCTCCTTGCCTAATTAATCTGTTTTGCCCCAATTATGTTCTCCTATGAGTGTGCCTGGCTCACAGCAAACATCTCCACCATTAGCACAGGCAAGGAAGTGGTTGCGTGATGTTGCTGTCAGTGGATGGTTTATCTAGTTGTAATTCCCATGGCTCCAGCTCTGCGAGTGCTTATACACAGACCTCATTTTGCAGGGGTGGCAAGGGGAAAGGTCAGTATTTATGAATCATTTCCTCCTGGCTGTGGCAATGAGGTTGGTTTGTGGAGTGAGTCATGGAAGAGCAGCCTGGAGAGGCAACGATCTCCCAGCAAAAGACCTTCAGGTCCTTAGTGACCCTTGAACACTGCAGCCAAGTTACCATCGTCATTTCACATCCCCAGCCACAAATACCTTTGGTTACTAAAAACTGTAGGCTCTGTAGGTGTCATGTACCATGTCTGTGAGAAATCTTGCTTCTTCTAGAAGTATTGCAAGGACTCAAATATACAATTGCCCAATGGCAAATCAATTATCACGTGGCAAAAACACGGAAGGAAGACTATCGTGTCTTCCTCTGTTATGAAAATGGACTTGTATTTGAAATGCCTGTTTGTTATGGAGGGGGAGAGGTTTCCCAAAGGGAAGTGACCTGATAAAACAGAGTAGTTGAGGCTGGATTGATTACTCCTTGGAATGAAGTTTCCATGTTAGTGCAGAAGTGATTCTGCTGCAGAGTTTTGTCTTTGTATTAACATTGAGAAGCCAGTGTAGTACTGCTGTGTTATGAGCTGCAAAAACTTGGAACGAGCCCATCCCCACAATGCAGAGCATAAAACCTAAAATGACTGAGATGCTGAGAGAAGTTGTACATGATCCACCTCAACACTTTTGAAATAGCATCAGCAAATTACTGCCCAAAGGATACATCCTCTCACTCAAGAGATCCAGTTTTAGTGCAGAATTTCAGGGAAAACATTTAGTTCCCTGTATTAAAATGTTTTCCAGAAGAGCTGCCCAGCTGCAAGCTCTAAAATGTTCAGAACTTCCTCCACAGTAGAGCTATTTATTTTCACTGCCCTGTTTCCCCCATGCTCTCTACTGCTGCCATTAGGACTATTAGGAGCTGCAGTGGTGAGTCAGAGCCAGATCCTTTAGAGGTTTCCAGCATGCCCTTTTGTCTTGGCACATGTGGGGCTGGCAGTGCCAGGAGAGGTGGAGAGTGCAGGGCTGAGATTCTCTAATGTTCATCAGGGTCCAGACACATTTGGTGGAACAGAACCTGACGAGTCCTAGGACTGTCCCTGCTGCAGATGCATGGTTCCTCTTGGCTGTCAGACATCTGAGAGAGAAGCATGCCCATCCCATCCCCACCCTGGTGTGGGAGTGCTCCTGCAGAAGCTGGAGTCGATATCTTCCTGCTTGTCCAGTCAGAGGCAAAGGTCTGAGGGGCTAAAAGTAGAAAGGGAGCATGTCAGCTGGCGGTGGTTCCTGGGTGAGCCACTTTCAAATAATATTCCCAGCTGTTTCCCTGACAGGGCATCTGTCTGAACATCATCCTGGAGCCACACGGGACTTTCTGTTTGGTGTTTTGGACTGCCACCATAAGGCCCTGGCCCTACAGCACTAATTGTTAGCTGAAGACAGGAAATCTAATTAAAAGAGAGATGAGCTGCAAGGAGATAACATATGGTGTGCTCCCTCTCCATAGGCAGGAAAGGCAGGCAAGGGGAGGGCTCACTCTGAGGCGTGGAAGGGCTGGGAGGCTCAGACCAAGCTTCCCAGCACGGTGCTTGCTGCACTGAGCGTAAGGGAAACCTCTGGCTGCCCTTGCACCATGTAGGAATACATTCCTTGCAGGAATAACTTATCTTTGGCCAAAGAGCTTCCATTTCCAGTGACCTAGAGGGCTCTCAGGGAGGGGGAGAACCCTTGCAGTGAGGGTCTGCACTGCTGCTGATGGGATGCCACGAGCTGAACCTGCCTGGACATCCCACCTGCCTTGTCAGCTGGCGATGCTGGAGGCTGCCAGGAAAGAGTTGTGCTTGTGCATTGCATCCCTCCCACTGCAGCAGGGCTTGGCTGGGCATCTTCTGCAGCACATCCCTGTGCAGGGACGGTGCCCACTGACCCAGCACGGCCACAGGGGGAGCGTGGCTGCTGGCAGTCTCACCTGGGTGATGGGCTGTTGGCACTGCAACCTTGCCTGTGGCAGCCTCCAGAGAGTCTGACCATGCAGTGGGAAAGGAGGCTTTATTTAAGAACAGAAGGCACAAAATGAAGTAGTTACCTGTGGGCTCCTGCAAGCGATGCCGCTGTGGCTTGGGCAGCTGAGCCGGTCTTGCTGCCACCGTGCTGGTTGTGACTGACACTGGCAGCATGAAGTCTCAGCATTTCACACACCTGAAGGCCCGATCGTTCCCTCTGAAAGCAACCCATAGCCCCCTCTGACCACCACAGAAACACAAAGGTTGTCTTAATAATGCAGCGTGCAGTGCTGAGTGCTTTTAGTGCTGATGGCTGCTCCGTGATTAGCAAAGAGGCACCCCAAACTGCAGCATTGTAATTGTCACATACGCAGGGAGGTATTGTTCATCCTCAGGGATTCAGAGCACTGTAGAACAGTATTAACAAATATAATCCCTCCATTCAGTTTACGAGTTGAAGTCTTTCTCATATATCTTCAGTACCCTCAGAACAGCTAGCTAATTCACAGGAAAAGCCTGAATGTGAAACACATGTTTCAGCAGAGTTTTAAATCCTCACAGTCAACATTTGGCTGGGTCTTTTTATTTCCCTCAGGAGCTTATTGATACTGTTATTCAGGTGCACGGTAACCCTTGGAGGTTTTTGCTTCCTTTGTGCCTACTGAAAGGCAGCAGGTTTCTCTTACTGAGTGATCAGCAGTAATCGAGGAAGGGATGTGAGATAATTTTGAAGTTGCACAATGCTTTTCCAGGTTGAAGTGTGCTCAGTTTCTTGGCACTACTATCTTCCACTGGGTGTCCACAAGACAGTAACATGAAGTGCCTGTACTTCAAAAACCCTTCCTTCATTTTTTCCCTAGTCACAGCTATTTGGTGCATTTTTCTTTACATGCCTCAATAGTGAATCCTCTGATTTAAACAAAATATTCAAGGCTCTGTACTTCAGATACGTTACTAGCACTGAGGAGACGTGTATGGTCCTGATCAGCGCTGTCTTGTCTATGCAGTGTCACCACTGTTTGGATCAACCTTGTGTATGTAAGCCAGTGATAGGGGCTTTTTTCAGCTTTCTTTTTTTTCTTTGCTTGAAGCCTCTTATCATAAGCCTACTTAGAGAAGGCAGGGTGACATGCTCCACCTGTCTTTGAAACCACACTGGTCTTACTCCTGAGCGGGAATTAGGGCCATTCAAGCACTTGGCACTGGCCTTGGGGAGAGGCAGGAGATGGGTAGATGTGCCCAGACTGAAAGTCCTCTTTGCAGAGAGTTTTGAGCTATCAAATCCGTCTTCTCTTAGGTGTGAAAAGCAGGCTCCCACTCCCAGAACTCCTGGGCCATTTTCTGTACTGTGTATTTCCCCTGTGAAATAGTTGCTTTTCTTGCTGTCCCCACTTTCTGCCTCCCAGCACATTGTCAGAAGAAAGCACGCAGATAAGTGCTCAAGCATTTCCTGAGCTCATAACTCTGTCTCCTGAGGGACAGTTAATCTGATCCATTTGCAAGCTTGAGTACCAAGTGTCATTCTGTCTCTTACATACTGAATGAAATTTTGAATGCTTTTTTACAGCATTGAATAAAACACTTAAAGTATTCCTCTCTCTGCAACTGCCTGGCAGCAGGGGCATTTTTGCTATAATATTATGTATCACATGTATAAATATAATAACATTCTATGTTATATATAGACTCCGTATATACACATATACTGTATGCACACAGCATATATTTTAAACTATTAGTGGCTGTTTTCAGCTTTTTGGGGATGTGAGGAGCTTCCATCAGCCATGAGGCTTATTTGACTCAAGCAATGACTTTAAACTCATGTTCTGTGAGTAACTGAAGGATCTTCAAAATGGGACTACAAGAAAAAAGCAAAAGCCACTAGACTTAAAAATTTCTACCCAGGGCTCTACATATCATGGACTGAATAAATCTTATGGGACTGAAAGTTGCAAGAGGTAGAAATGCATTGGTCTGTGGCCTTGTTTCTGTTGCTTGCCAAGTGTACCTGGACTATTCGGTGAAGTGGCACTGGGGCAACTGATATGTATACATTTAAAAGAAAATTCTTCCTAATTATCCTCCTGCTACTAAGCCTTGTCCCAGGGTTTTCAATCCTTTACTTATATTCTACCTGCCTAATTTCACCCATCCACTTATATGGAAGCTATTTAGGTTTCCTGTAAGACAAAAATAAAAACCCAGCTCTTAAGCTGAAGTTGTGCCAAGCCTAGTTTCCAGCCAGCAAATCTTTTCTTCTTTTATTTTGATTTATTTTTTTATCCCTGCCCAGTATATTATTTCATTGCATGGAGAAAATCTTATCACAGTGGGTTGGTAGAGCACCTGTTGCATAAATCTTGGTGATTTTTAGAATGTGAACTCCTACTGGCAGAGACAGCTGTGTCTCACATTAAGCACAGAGTATAACGTATCCGAGGAGGAAGGAGAGAAAAAAAAAGGCTTGGGATAAGAAAACAGTACATCAGTGGCCAGAATCTGTTGTCAAGATTTATAAGCTAAATAGGTTACAGTTGAAGGGGATATTAAAAGAAAACCATTCTATTCCTAGAAGACAAAGTATGTTTTCTCATAGGGATTCCCAGAGGACTTTCCATTTCTGACAGCAGACAGAGTAGACAGCTGGTCCCCACAAAAATGTATGTGCTAATTAACCTATCCCTTGCATTACACCCAGAAACATTTAACAAGCAGAGACATTGCTGAGGAATACTGGCAAAATTTGAGGGGCTTCCCTGCACAGTGCCAGATTCTTCTAACTTGCTATTCAAGGTCCTAAGTCTTGTTGGTTCAGCAACAAGTCCCTGGCACAAGGAAGGAATGCAAGGACTGTTGCCTTCATCAGCAGAACTTTGAAAACTTTGGGGTATGTTTTTTTCATTGCAGTTCAGTCTCCTCCTCCTCTCCACCACAAATTCTACTGCCTAGTGACAGGAGCAGGGCCACCAAGTCAGGTGGCTGCTAGCCCTCCAGACAGCCCTGTTCCGCATGAGTTACTCTCCTGAGGAGGGTGATCAACCCCCAGCAGTGGTGGCTTGGAGATGCCAGCATTGGTGTTCTCTGATGGAAGTGAGACGTAAAGGCTCTCTCCACCCACATTTTGGTTCATCCCTTGCAAGGCCATGGGGCTGCTCCTCACCTGGACTCTGGGTTGGAGATAAGGACAAGACTCCCCAGCCCTGCCAAGGAATTGATATTTTCAGCACCATCCACAGCAGTATGGTGTGACCCCCATGGGGCATCTAAAACCAAGGAACCAAATCCAAGTGGAAAGAGTTAACTCAGCACAAGGAGCTGCTGTCAGAAACAAACACATTATAGTAAAAACCACCTCTCAGAGGCAGCAGTGGAAATTTTGTCTATGCACAGAAGAGAATTAGGTCATCAGGGAACAGCCTCAGAAGCAAATTAGAATAACACTGTAGGAAGGGTGATGGTATGAGAGAGGTCAATGTTTGCAACTAGATCAGAGTGGACTTTTTCCTTCACTGTTTGATTATTTGTGCTATTACTTAGATCACGTCAAGTTTACTCAAGCACAGTCGTATAGTGTTCTCCAAAAGCTTATCCCAAATATTTTAATTCACTTATTTCTCTCATCCGCTTCCCTTTCCTCTTCCACTTCACTATTACAGATGTCAGATCAACAAATAAAGTATGTGGGCAGAACAATGAAACTATTCTCTTGTAAAAAAAGAAGAGATTATTTCATTCTCCTGCTATTAACTTTAAAAGAAAAGGCCTTTTGTACCTTTTATACAAGCGTGTGCAATGATACGATTGTGTACCTCATCTCCTTAACTTCAGAGGAAATGATTCATGAAGAACAGTATATGGTTGTAAAGGCCGTGAGTATACCCTGAAATTCCTTTTACCTAGTAACTGTTTTCAAGAAATAATAATTCCTGAGCATAATGTGACACAAGTAACCTGGACTGAGCCGCTTCCATCCCCCTCCACCCTACTCCAAAATCCTGACTGGGTTGTGAAAGGGACTGAGAAGTTCTCCATCCATTTAGATATGTCATCTAATTTTCCTTACTTTCCACAAGAATTTTTTTTATTATGAGAGCAGGGGAATGAGAGGGAAATGGGAGAAGAAAAGGCTAGGATTGAGTGAGGAAAAAATTGGGGTTTTTAGAGAAAAGGTGTTGGTGTTTTGCCTGATGTGTATTATCTATCCAGAGAAGCCAATAAGAAAATAAATGACTATTTTGATGTAAACTATTAAATTTTTTTTGTGCTAAAAATTTTGCTATTGTTCCTGTAAACTTTGACAATATGAACATGTATACTGTGGCACTGAAAACATGAATCATGTCTTTCTAATCAGAAGATGTCATGATTTCTCTCATATTTTGAATTATTTTATTTCCACTCGCGGCATGGAATGTGGGTTGCTATGAGTATTTCGGCATCACTCTGCCTTCCATGAAGACACATTTCATATGAGACCAGCTGCCAGACCTTTCAGACAGTGTTTAAATGCAAGGACAAAATCCTGTTGCATACGGCTTCCACCCTTCCAGTAGTGCTCCCCTTCTCCACAGGCCTCCATCTGTGGCTTCTCTCTCTGCAGCAGTGCGTACCACGTGCTTGGCCAGCCTGGCAGTGTGGAAGAGCTGATGTGTGTCCAGAGGAAGAGGATTTTCAATCAGCACAAGGATGCCCTGCTGGGTTCTGTGCTGGTAGCAGCAATAGCTGTGCTCTGAGGATCCAGCCCTCTGCAGGGGGCACAGCTCTGGCGCTGGGGGAGCGTGAAGGGCTGCCAGTGCTGCTCTGTGCAGCGGGGCAGGCGCGGCTCTGCTGGCTGGCATTCGGGCCCCGCGTGGCTCCTGGGCATGAATCACACGGCGCCTTGATAAGGACGGACATTACTCACCAGAATACCATGGACCCGATGCGGCAAAAGTGTCACGGTCTATTTTGAAAATGTTATCTCATGCTCATTTCCGTGTGCATGAGGCATTAGTCTCAACAATGGGCCACTAAAATAGTATGTTATTTGTTTCCAGGAAAGACCTTCTGCCACTTGCTGTCTTTCAGCTGGGTTTTATTTGTGCACGACCACCCGTCATGGGCGTTGAATTTAGCTGAGGGATTCAGTAGGGATTGAGTGAAGCCCATGGGTAGCCAGCCTCTGAACGCAGAGCTGCTCACCCAAGCCCAGTGGCAAGAACTTAGCCTGTCCTGCTGACATGCCTGGGCGCTCTCTCCTGCACCCTCCTTTCAGTGGGGGTTACCATTTCTGCCTGGGTTTTATTCAGAGGATGGTCTAATTCACCACAGTTCATTTCTTCTCTTGTTTCAGATTTTGATGCCATTCAGGTAATGGCCAGTATTCATATTAGCTCAGTACTGGGGTTTTAATTAAGTGCTGTGTGATTGATTATAGGTTTGCAAATAATCTCAGGAGTAAGGGGAAGGAATGAAATCAACTTTACTAGAGACCAGATTTTGACATCCTTCTGGTGAAAAATAATGAAGCCTTTGAACAGTCCTGTTACTTTAATTTATTTCTGTGGATCTTCTTCCAGGGCAAGACTTTGTGCAGCATAATCTGGACATTTATGATTTAATATCTTCTGCTGACAAGGAAGCTTTACTGCTCAAATCCTCCAAGTAATTTTGAATATTTCATAGCTTGTCTCAGTTCTGATATCTCCATCTTCCCTTAAAATGTGACTGGAATTTGGTTGCTAGATCACAAAGCTAGATCTATCAACTTTTAAGCTTTTACTGAGTTCTTGAAGAGGTCACTGGTTGTGTGTCAGATCTTCCAGAGAAAACTGGTTTTCTGACAACTATTTTACATCAATATTTAAGCCCATAAATATACAACTACATTGCAGGCCAATGACCAGTTAGTGTTTAGCTTAGAGTTAGAATCCTATTTCAATTTATTATGGCCTTTTTGTGCTCAGGAAAACACTATCAGCCCACTAAATATCTCTGTCCATTGGGAAATACAGCATAGTTTCCATTGTGTTGGGTATTTGTGAGTCTCCTTTAAAAGCAAATCTGGTGTGCCTGAGAACACTCTCCTGTCCCACGTATCCTACATGTCTTTGTGATGGCACCATGTGACAAAACCTTTCCTGAAAGGCTCTAGCACGTAGGATGGCACAGGAGAGGCATGAGTGCCGGGCAGCCAAAGAGGGGAAAGCAGAGGCACATCTGAGTGGGCTGGTGGGATGAGGACGAGACAAACAGGAGACACCCAGAAGGAAGAATGTGAATGCAAGGAGGTGGAACTGAAGACATGGAGAGCTAAGACACCTGCACACAAACATAGACACATAGAGGAGCCTACTAATACCTGTAAGAGCCCACTCTGCCGGAAGTTTTACCCATGTTTTACCTGACACCTTATGAAGAAGGATTTTCTCAGCTTTTCAGATTCGATTCCTTTGAGAATGATAGAAAATTCTTGAGAGAAAGTCTTGAAATAAAATGCATTGCCATAAAAGATAAGTTTTGAGCCAAGCCATAGAGGAAACATAATTCTATACTGATATATAAAGCAGCTGAGAAGCTCTAGGGTTAAGAGCTGACCTAAAAAATGATGTGTAGATGTTTGAAGACAAGTGCTGATTCAATCCTTGCAAGCAGGGAGCTTGCAGGAGAAACTCTTGGCTGTGCTCTGGACAGTTCTGTGTGTTTGGGAACCCTCCTCATCTGCTGCCTATAAGTAAAAGCAAATTCCTCCTTCCCTGCTTCCTTATAGGAAGAGGACAAAGCCAAGAAAGAGCCTGTTTGAAGCCTTGGCTAAGGGTTGGGGAGGTGGTGGCGTTGGTGGCACTGTTTCTATTAATCAGTGGAAATAGTACAAAAATGAGGTTAAAATAGAATCCTTTAAATCAATGGTATTTATCTTTACTTTTCAGATTTAATTTTCAGTCTTTTCTTTGAACTTACTTCCCTATTAACTTTCATGGCATGGTAGAGGTGAGAGGAAGTTATCTGTCTAAAGGAGTAGAGGGAAGTATTTTTTCACCCATGTTTATCAAAAATAAGTTTGCTGTTTTAAATTCTCTTCACCTTAGACAAGGCCATTCTGATCATATTCTTTCAAGGCAGGGTGGTCAGCCTTTCAAGTCTGGATTTGATTCAAAGCAGGTATATGAAGGAAACTTTTGGGTTTTGTTTCTTTCTTTTTCTCCAGCTGGAGAGAATTGGTATTTTTTAGTGTTCCTTGACATCTTTTCATCCCTGTTCTCTCAGATACACTTTGCTTCTTTTCCTCTCCTGCTCTGGTTTCACATTCATGCCCATAGCAGAAGCGCTCGGCAGGCTGCAGAGCGTTCAGAAGACGTGAGCAGACTTGATGCTTTCTTAGCCCAAAGAGACATATTCACCCTTGACTGAATCCCATTAGCTTAATGTATTATGCACATTAACTTTTGCTGTGCTGTCTCGGGTACTTGACACAGTCCATGACACCGAATCCTTTTTCTAGAGCTGTAAATGTAAATCAGTGTTCCTGATGGTCATGTCCCAGTGACATTTGTATGGATGAATGCTACGGTCTGATTTGTGTATCTGCTATTCTAAGCCTTTAAATTTTCTAACACAGTAGCTTGCAGGGCCTGAAAAGGAGATTTACTGGGAGTTTAAGAAAACAGGAAAATTTTAGAATTGACATTTGAGGGAATTAATGTGGTTAATTTTATTCTATAATTGTACAGATTGTTATTTTTCTACATATTTTTCTGGTCTCGTATGAAGCACAAAAGCTCTGTATTAATTACATTTGCTGTGATCTCAGCAGCAACCATTTTGATCATCACAGGAAGATGGTATCTAACTGTCAGCTCACAGCCTGCTTTTGCTTACAGATAGAAACCAGTATTTCAGATTTTCTAGCAATGTAAAGATTACGTCAGGCTATGTGAATTGATAAACCATGCCATCACTTGGTCTTGGTGACAGGGCAAAGCTGAGGTGCAAAGCAGTAGCTGTCATGTGCTCTCTGGGGAAAGTCCAGCCTTGTTTCTTTGCCCAGCTTCCTGGCTGCGGGAGTCCTTCCTTGCCCTATCCCACCAGTGACCATTGCCACGCCTTTTCTCTCCAGCCTCTCTCTCCTATCGATGCCCCTATGGCTGCACTTCTCTCTATTTTTGAAGTGAAATAATATTTTTCAAATTCTAAGCTGTCACCATTGCCAGAGGTGCATTTACCAAGCAGGTCTTTAATCAAGGGTGAGAAGGCACTGCAGGATGCAGTGGATGACAGCAGGAGGAAGACCCCTTCAGAGCAGAAATATGGCACACCTGTAACTTTTACAGCCCAGGGAGGAGTGAGGCTTGGGAGGGCAAGAGGTGCTGCAGGTTTCTGTGCCTGTAGGTCCCCACTGGTGGCCCTGAGGCACGTGGCATGGCCGGGGATGCATAGCAGAGCAAGTGCTTAGGTCAGCAGGGAGCACAGGAGCTCCCTCTCTCCCGCCACCTGTCTTTGTGCTGTTACTGAATGTACTGCTGGGAGGCCATCTCCCAGCCGGCCCGTGAGCTACCCGAGTAAAGCTGAAATGTGCTCACTGCCCTGTGCTGAGGAGCAGTAGTGAATTGATGAGCACTGCCCTGATTCTGCAGGAGGAACAGGCAGTATCTCACAGATTTTGGCACTTCCCTCGGTGGAAGCAATAGAGCCTGCAGTGGAATGCTCAGGTTCCAAAAAACCTGTGCTCTTGTGCTGTGTGCCAGGAGGCTCAGGACTTCAGCTCCATCCAGGCAAATAATACAGAATGCACAGAAGAGATTGCAGCCCCTATCATAAATTCCTGGCAATTGAAAAGAAAATGTTCCTAATTTGGGGATTTGGTATTAGCATTATTCATCTCAGCTTAAAAGTAATTTTTTGGGGGAAATATTGGAGTTGAATCCTTTCTCTTTGTTACTAAATAAGCAATATCAAAGAAGAGGAAGCACGTAGCAGGTTGCACAAGCAGTTTGTGCAGCAGGCAGATACCCCTGTACGAGAACGCGCTGTTGCTCTCTCATACACACACACACACACATTCATCGACAGAGTCATTCCTAACAGATTACAGAATGTGTTTCTGTGTCAGCTCTTGTATTTTTAGCATTTATGTTTGCGATACTGATTTTCTATCCTGCTGAGCAGAGGAGACGTTATAAAAGCAGCAGCCTTTTGGGAACGCAGAAGTAATTCCCCGTCTTTCTTCTCATACAATACTCTGTTTTCAAAATAATAAGAAACAGATATTTCTTATCTCTCAAACCTACTGTTTGGGTTTTACTGCAAATAGGTAACTTGCAGGGAAAGCTAGGACTCTATATGCTCCCCCAGACTTCAATTATTTCTTTATAATTAAAAAAAATTAACTCCCTTGCTGCTTCTCTCCTTCAGGATAATTATTTAATGTAAATGAGCTGTTCTTGCACAGACACTGCCTCTCTTTCTTGGGCTTTTCATCTCTGCCAGGGCTGATTAAAAAGCCCATCTATGACTGAGAGCTCAGCTCATGTTTGGGAATAAAACTGAAATCTAATGTTGCAATTGCAGCAGCATAAAGGGCTTCTTTGTGCTCCTCCTCACATGTCTGAATGCTGAAACCTGGCTGCCCTGGAGGCTTACCCCCTCGTGGGTCAGGAGGCCAGGATGTGCCCCTCTCCCGTGTCAGAGTCGCTGTTGGGCACAAGCCCTACCCCACAGCACTGAGAGGGAAACCCGGTCCAGCCTGGAGCATGTGCCTGGGCCCACCAGTGTGTCTCTTATCTGGTTTTCCCATTTGAACAAGAGGCTGGGGGAGCTGTTAACCTGCCTAACTGTAAGGTCTGGTTTATTTGTTTTCCTTGTCTTGATAGCAGATTAGTGTTACAAGGCAAACTGGAGAGCTGCCCTCAGGCTACATTTGGTAGACAGTTTCCAGTTTCAGGACATTCTAAGCACAGATGGTTTAGCAGTGTTTGTTAAATAGCAGAGCACAGTTTCACAAAACCCACCTGTATTCTCTCACCATGTTCCCTCCTGTGTATCATCCTCACTCTCACAGCGCCTCTGGGTTGCCTGTCTTGTAGGCAAGGAGCTTTCTGATTCCCACTCTCCTTCCACAGGTCTACCGAGTTTCCTGCAGATTGCAGCAATATTGCCAGGAGCTTGTGAGAGCTGCTTTCCTTGCCTGCCTCCATCTCCATTTTGAACCTCTCCACAGAGGAAAGTGTCCATGGGGAATCAGATCCCCATGCCTGGGTGTGAGGAAGACCTGTAAGGACAGTTAAAGGATGAGGATTCCTCTGAATCAAGTTCCCACAGATTTGGAGAACAACCCTCCAAGCCACTTGCTTCAGAAAGCTCATCACTGGTAGTTAGGTGTCAAAAGATTATATTAACAAAGGGCTTTGTCCTGCTCTCGTGAGGAGAGTCCTGATAATCCCAGTAGGAAAAGGGTGGACCTTAATGTTATTCATTGAATCATCATAGAATGGTTTGTGTTGCAAGTGACCTTCAAGACCTTAAGTTCCAACCTCTCTGCCACAAAGTGCAGGGACACTTTCTACTAGACCAGGCTGCTCAGAAACCCATCCAACCTGGCCTTGAGCACTTCCAGGGATGGGATGCCCACACCTGGTCTAGGCGACCTGTTCTGGTGTCTCACCACCCTCATATAAAGATTTCTTCCTAGTATCTAATCTAAACCTGCCCACTTTCAACTTAAGGCCATCCCCCTTGTCCTCTCTCATTACAGGCCCTTGCAAAAAGTCCATCTTCAACTCTCTTGTAGCCCCCTTCAGGTTCTGGAAGGTGCAATAAGATCTCCTTGAAACCTTCTTTTCTCCAGGCTGAACAGCCTCAACTCTCTCAGCCTCTCCTCATAAGGGAGGTGCTCCAGCCCTTTGAACAACAAATCAAATAATCAAACCTGATCATCGTGTTGTGAGACCAGAGTGGCAGAAATGCAGAGGCAGAGCGAGGTAAAGGAACTTTGCCCTTGATGCAATGGGAGTCAAGCCTGGGTTCATATTTTGGGATGTTTTGCTTAGAGCAGGACTGTAGTGTTCACAGGTGACTTGTCCCATTCACCCTGACGTCCTTAACCATGGACCAGGTCTCCTGTGGACACTGTGAATGGTTGTCTGCATACATCAATCTCATGTGGGAAAGCAGCCTTGTAAAAAAGAGGAACAAAAGAACAGTATTTCTATTTCTAAATGCTCATATGGTGGTAACTATGTAGTAACTATTAGATTTTGCAAGAAAAAGAAATCAAGGATAGAGCTTTTCCCTTTTTTCTGAGATTTCCTTGTCACAAAACCTTCTCACTAGGAAATGAAGAGATTTTAATTCTCCTGTGCTGGATAAGGGCTTCTAAGGGCTTCTGTAACTGGAGCTTTCTTTTGTGAACAAATGGATGCATTTGGGGAACATGAACAGTCCTTATGTCAGGACACTTCTGCCACGGAGATGAAATTTCTGACATTATTGAATTTATTATGTGGCACACATGTGTAATTCAGTAAGCATTTGAACAAAAATTAATTGTCCAGGGATCATTTGTAACCCAGTTCATCTTTGTAAGTCTCTCACATTTTACGTAGCCTGTACTCAGGATGAATTTTAATTTGAATAAATGAAGGTGAAACTACATTAATTACTTCAAATTGGGCCACAGATATTAAGTAATTAGTTGGTATGATGGTTCAGATTCCAAGGCCTTTAAGGACCATGGAGTTTGGAAGGGGCTTTAGTCAAATTTAGCCATGTGTTAAGTGCTCAAAGAATAAAGTTCACTCTTTGTAATGTTGCTAGGAACATTTTCTCAAATAATTAGGCTATAGGCAGATAAACGAACAGGAACTGTCCCAGTACCACTGTAGGAACATCATCTGAAAAATGAAATTTTGCAAAACCCTTGCTAAAATGCTAAGTAATCTTAAATGTGCCTAAAATCAAGGCCCCCAGTGGAGTGCCTGCATGGACGTGTGCCAGTAGTGACATGTCCCTGGCAGCTGGACCCAAGCCAGCTCTGACCCTTGGCCTGCCCAGCTATACCAGCGCGATCCTGCGCTGGAGCCACTGAGGCTTCTTGTGTCCTCGTGTAACAGCAGCTGGTGTTGCTCCCTGGAGCAGCTGGGGAGAAGGGCTACCCTCTGCTGGGCCAGGGTCTTGCTGAAGAGTCTGCCCTGTGCTGGTTTTTCTCATGTTCATCCCAGGTATTTCTCCAACTAAGTATTCATTGGAGATCCTGCTCACTGATCAGGCTTACTACGTCACCCGGCCAGGCAGACATGTTCAAATTATGGAATGTATCGGTCTTCCTGGAAAGCTTTTTGTACCCACTCAAACTGGTGATGTTTCTCTTTATCCCTGGCAATCTCAGCTGTGTTCTACTTCATCAGTGAGTATGTGTGACACTCAGTGACTCCTGACTGGCAAGCTGTAGGCTGCATATGCCAACATCGGTGGTGGCATAATTGAGACCTGCTTTTTATAGATATTCTGTAAGATTTTCATAGAACATGAATGTCTAGTGAGTATCCCTGTCAGAAAGCAAATTCACCAAATGTTTGGGGAAGAGGAGACAAAAGGAGACATACTGGAAAAAGTCATTTCAGCTGCTTGCCTCAGTGAAAAATTTTGCATTTTACAACAACTTGTGTTTTAATTATCTGACTGGCTTTTGGTCTCTTTTCAGGAGATGACTAGAATTGTAGGCACACTAGCAGATGGGGATTAACTAAATCTGTACACAGAAGAGAGTGTCACCTTCTTGCAACCTAGGCTGTCATGCTGTGAACAGTCAGGGTCCAATTTCTCAAGCTGGTAGACAAGTCAATATGCACATATGCTATTGAGTGAGTTTCCAAAGCACCTTGGTAGGCTCACTGCCTGAATCTTCTTGGATTCAGTAGGAGAAAAATAATATTTTCATAAAAGGACTTGCATATCTATGACTCTGTTTGCGAGGACTGTCTTCTTTTTGTTCTATATACAGTGGTTCTCACTTTACAGAGCCATTTTCTGGCTTACTTTCTGCCTTGCCTGATCACCTTCCCAGACCCATCTGCCCAGAGCTCTTGCTTCACAGGGAGGGATGGGAAGGAGAGTTTTCCCCAGGGTCTCTCTATGAGTATTCTAGATCCAAGGCCAAAAGCTAGGGGTTACCACATCTTTTGACATTGCTTTCTGAGGCAGCAGGGGTTTTTTATTAGCTGTTTGATCAGACATTTAGTTTTCTTAGCTATGCCTTTATTAACAGACAAAATATGCTGTAGAAGCTGTGCTAGGAACCTTGTTGAAAAACTGCTGATTTTGTAACATTATCACGCCCTTTTTGTTTCTAGCATTCTTTAGATCAGCCTGGGTTCAACAAGACTTCTTGTGGCTCTGTCTGTGTACAGAAGGGAGGTGTTGCTGTGGCTCAGTGCTTCAGGAGGTGCTATGTCTGAGAAAGCTGCAGGAGCCATCCCTTGCCTTTTAGCATCTTCTCAGGTGGCTACGTGGTGTCTGCTCAGGATGCCATTTTGAGACATTAAACTCTTCTTCCAGGTTACATGTGAGCATATGCTCTTAACCTTAGTCTGTGAAGTCCCCCACAGAGCTGGTCATTTGCTTGCTAGGCACAGGAATACACCAATAATGTCTTTGAGACTCTGGCAGGAGCCTTACTAAATGAAACAGCTAGGAAAATCCCACAACATTTTTCCATAGCTTTAAGTCCTTAGTTACCTAGCAATGGATGTTGTTCGGGTATCTTCTACAAACTCAGTGACACAAGCACTTAACACAACACATCTTCCTAAGTCTTAAGATTTAGAGGATTTCATGCTCTCTTTTTATCTATGGAGGATGATACTTGGCAAAACAGGATAGCTGCTGTAGATATTCATGTATAGGGTCTGCTTTGGCAGTGCTCCTCATCCATCATCTTTCCTTGATACTTGGAAATAAGATATTTACACTTTACTTTTTCAAATTTCTGAATTGCATTAGTTAGAGCAATGGGAAAAAATGCACTCCTTATTGTGATTTCTTAAAGCACTTTCGTAAAGCTCTTTCCATTGCAGTAGCTTTTTCTTTTTGGTTGACTGTTTCTATAAAAGATCTGAGGTACAATTGATCAAATGAAAGCTGTTGGAAATGAGCCAGTTTGATTAATTAGTTAGCCATTTCCTAGCAATGTTTTTAATCTTACATAGTCAGTGGCAGAACAGATTGTGGCATAACTTAATATATGTAATTATAGTCCGCATAGATTGTGTTTCTTCAAACAGGCTCCTATTTAAAAACGAAGGCATGTCACAGTTGATCAGGCTTTAATCCTTCTACACTGTGGCCTCATAAATAGACTGTTAGTATACATTTATTAAAACATCTAAGAATGCTTCACAAAATCAATTTTAATATTGTTTAGGTGGCTCACTATAGAGAACCATCCATGCAGAACCATGCAGCCATCAGTTCTGATTGATTCTTTCTCGGCTGACAAAAACAGGCTTTAATTGCTTGCAGTCCCAGGTGAAGTCAGGAACTTGCAAGTGCTCTCAAGACAGTTAATTTGAGCTGAATACTTGGTGATGGATGTTTAGCAGAGGGACTGATGTGGTCTTGTTTTGCCTATCGAGAAAAGAAACATCCCCTCATTCTCATGTTGTCTTTACTGAAAAGTTCATTGTGTGTCTCCCAGTCATGAGGAGGATTTAGCAGGGGAAGAAACTGAGTGAGCTAAAAAATTACAGCTGTTTCTCCCCACTCCTGTTTGCAACCCCTAGTGCTAGCTGGCATCCCTGCTTTTGCCAATGAGTAATAGTCACCTGGATGTGCACCCCAAGAACAGAAGCATCTGCTCCTGTTCCAGGCAACAGGCTCTGCAGCACAGAACATGGAAATAATTTATGTGCATATAAATGAAATCATGCACTTGAAAATCTATCAAAATAAATGGATGGTTTTTCTTCAAAAAATACGTTGTAGAGAAAAGCTTAATTAATTTGGGAAATCTGTGTTTTGCATATGTAGACATATTTAGATTATCATATTCCCTTCTGGCCATATAATTTACAAGTGAGCTTTTCTGCAATATGCTACCCATTCTTGATTTGCAGCTTTTTCAGAAAAGCCCTTTTTTTTCCCCATGTAAATAGAACTGGAGAAAGATGGCTTTTGATTTATACACAAATCAATACTCCCTTCTGACTGAACTCAGCACCGTGCTGCTGTAATTATATTCATGAATTTTGTGTAGGTGTAAGACAGGAAGCAATTATCAGCCACAGTCATGAACGAATATAAAAGAAATCTCACTTTTCTTTGGAACCATAACATTAACGACATTCTCTATTTAATGTCAGCCCCTTTCACATGACTTCTGCTAACTGCACTGTTGTTTAGCTGAGGAAAAAGTAACAGCAGATAGCTGTGGCTAAAGAACATCTGCTTGAATTTAGGTTGCTGCAGTGTTTGGAGCTTTGACTTACTGAAGAAAACCAATGTTTTATTTTGTATCAAAACAGGTGATGGGTTTTAGTTCAAGCATTTTCTTTTCTGAAAGCTGAAACTTAATCATGGCTGTAATTCATTCCTTAGTGATTCTCTGCAGTGGCAGGTGTTGCAGAAGCATTTAAGGGAAGTGTCATCAAGGCAGTTTCACTGGGAAAAGACGTAAATAAGGATGATCTGAATCATTTTAATTACCAGCACTCAGTCACCAGTGGGCTCTGGAGGGGTATCATTGTAACACAGGCATCGTAAATGTAAAAAAACCTGTCACCAAAACACTAATACATGATTTTTGACATTGAAAGGCGTCAGTCAGGAGGAGGCAATTGCATGTGCTCAGCTGAAGTGTTCGCTTTGTCCCCAAGGTGTATCCACCCACAAGTGCTATCCTTGCCTCTCTCTGCTCAGCCACAGCTACTCACATAACAAGGACTAGCAAAGACCATCTTGAGGACTAGGAGAAACAGGGCTGGCTGCTGAAAAGATGAAGAGCCATCAGGGGAGGTTTGGGGGAGCACTGCTCCCTTTGAGCTCCTGTCTGGAAAACAGGAGGAGAGAAAACTGGGTTATTCAGGCAGATGGTATCCACCCTCGAGCTGCAGAGGGTTTGTACAGAAACTCAGGGAGCTTTCTGTAGTGGTGAAGTCAGGGTTGCAGGAATCAGGGTTCACCTGTTACTTCTGAAGTGCTGGTGTGAAGTCACAGTACTTGTCACAGTCCCAGAGCTGTGCCGGGCCAGGGGATAAAATACCTTCGGCATCAGGGAGAGATCCGTCTGGGTTTAGGGGTTCTCGGAGTTCACTGAACTGATTTGCCCCTTCTCTTGTTTGGCAAGGCGCTTTTACAGTGAATTTTATCACAGACTTTTTATCACATCACACTTACTATATCACAGATTGAAGAGCTTCTATTTATGACTGTTCGCTGCTTCCACCTCTTAGAGGGCCACTTCCAACTAGCTTTAAAGTTGATGTGCCTGAAGTGGGATATTTTTCTTAATGATAGTAATTAACCTCTGAATTGCTGACTTCACCCTTGGTTATTCCTTTCTGCCAGTGCATTTTTGCATGTGTGCAAACAATTATCTGTAGGAAATGAAGACCTGTTAGTCCCTGTACTTGCATGTACTGCATAGCTAATTCAGGGTGCAAGGCTAAGTACATGCATGCCCTAAGGACACATCAGCTTTTTTCCCACTCGAGCAGACATTTTTGCATTATAATCCCAATTCCACTTTTAGGTGTCAAAGGAGATTTTCAAAACCTTTATTATAATCTTTACTGTAATAACAACTATAATATTCACAGATTTCACTGAAAGAACACTGCTGAAAACCTGATAATTTATTAAGGGCTTAAAAGAATGCTCAGAAGGTCGACATCTCCCCCTTTTGTGAAATAGTAGTTGGGATGGGAGGGCTGATCTCTGTAGCAGGTACTTTAATGTATTCTGCAGAGATGTTATATGCATTTCTGTGCCTAATGGACAGATATAACTTACCCTGAAGTTAGTGAGTGGCAGCCTGAACCTCAGAGGTCAGCAGTACTGCAGCTCTCACTGGAGTGCTCCATCATACGTGCACGTTCAGATCAGGTGTGTGCACGTGCGTGTGCTGACATCGCTATTAAATGTTACAAACCACATGATGTGGAGCTTGTGCTGAGGACGTGGCCTGATGCTGGCAGAAGGGTCTGCAGCTGACACTTGTACTAACATAAAGCTCCTTCAAAAAAAGTTAACAAGCTGAATTGCTTTGAAGACAGACAAATGAAAATGGTGAGTTTATGTTGTCTTGGGGCTTGGCATCCTGCAGTCAGACTGAGAATGCTGTCAGTGTGCCATGAAGCCAAGAACAGAATGACTATGACCTCCAGCTTTCCTAAGCCCCACAGGAGCTGAGCTGGCCTTGGGATAGTGCAAGTGGCGATTGCTTTAAACTAAAAGATACAAGGAAGAAGTTTTTTACAATGGGGAACAGGAACCTGGAACAGGCTGCTCAGAGACGTGATAGATGCTTCATCCCCGGTAACATTCAGGTTGGATGGGGCTCTGAGTAACCTGGTCTAGCTGGAGATATCCTTGGTCACTGCTAGGGGATTTGGACTAGAGGGCCCTTAAAGTCCCTTCCAACACTATCTATGTGGTTCTATGATTCTGTGGGTACACTGAGCCATGGAGTGTGATGAGGAGGCACTCTGTGGTCTACCAGCAGATTCACAGTGGCTGGGATGACTGGCACTGCTGAGAGAAATAAAGTCCCGCTGAATCCAGACCAGTCACTCTGTCAGTGTAGTAAAACACCTGGGCACTGTGCTGCTTTCACTGGCTTTGAGCATAGCAGAGCCTATGGCTGGGAATCACTTTGAGTAGATGCTGACAGATGCTTCATCTTGCGGTGGATTCCAAAACAACCAGCATCTATTTCCTCCCCCCCTCACACAGAAAGCAGCAGCAATGAAAAAAAATAAATACACAAGGAGATAGGATACCGTTCTGTGAGAGCTGTTCCCCTCTCTGCCCCTCTTTTGGCTAGCTGGGCTATTTGCCTTTTTGTATTTTGGCTTTACTCTGCTGGTGGGAATGTACATTCCTCATGATTTCAAACAGCTGGATTCTGTATTTGAGAGCTCAATCTCCCAAAGTTCAGCCTAGATTTATGCAAAATTTACATAAACATGAACACAAATAAATAAATAAATACAAAAGCTTTTAAGCACATCCCTTGCTTCCCATCCCTTCTCATTGGAGAAGGTTTCTGGGTATCCCAGATTAACTACTGAAAGGCCAGAAAAGCTTCAATGCAGCAGTGTTTGATTTCTGGGAAAGATCCCAACAGCTGGACTCTTCTCTGTGGGATACTGTGCCTGGCTTTGGAAAGAGCCCCTGGCATTAGGGTCCAAAGGAGGATGGGCAGTAGTGTGTGGGTGTGAGTTGTGCACACGCACAAACACAGAGGCATATATCAGTTTATGATTGCACAGCCTAGCAATCAGGGGGTTGCTGGTGGGGATTTTACTTCTATCTTTTGGGAAGGGGGAGGGGAAAGTACATATTTCTCCCCCTCACCCTTTCATCATTCATTGCAATCTCAAGCTTCCTGTATTTGAGTAAATAATGTTATCATCTGTTTCCAGAAATGGTTTGGGACAAATTCTTCTTAGAAGTCCTTCCCACGCAGTTATATTTTGGTGTCCTTTATTTCCCAGGCAGGCAGTGAGACCTCATGGTTAGGCTGTATCAGTTTCCCCTCCCCATCCATCAGCTGTCTCCTGCCCTGAGATAGGACCACCTCATGGGATGTGCTGTAACTGCTGATGGAATAACTGTCAGCAGAGCTTGCCATGCCATAGTTAGGAGGACGCGGGTTTTCACTGACAAAGCAGGCTTTGAAAATTGAAAACAGCAGCTAAAATTTTAAATAAATTTAGCATTTATTAGCATAAAAGCCCTCAGAATCTGTTTTTAAGTTGGCTCTCTGAGATATATGGGGAGTCATACACATGCCAGGAGCCTGACGATTTTGCATGACACTGCATGAGAAACCGTAACTCACTCAAGATGTTTTGCTGTGATGAGAGGCTGTTGTCTCCAGAGGGCAAGCCTCCTCACATCCTTCTAAACACAGGTGCCTTGCAAAGGTCTGGCCTGGTGTCTGCAATGCTTGGCTGACCAGGGGAAGAGCCTAAACTCCATCCTGAAGGGTGTAACTGTAGCAAAAAGATCGCTGTGAGTCAAGCGAGTGATTCACCTGGCCTCACCTGCAGCTGCTGCCCTGGGCAGCAAGGCTGACTGCCTCCTTGGGCAGACTGTGGCACGAGGGTTGGAGCCACCTCACCCACTCTTGCAATATGAAAGACAGGCAACAGCTCTGGCCAGGACAAGTGCGAAACAGGCTCATGTCAGAGGCCAAAGAGTAGCTTCTCCTTATGGCTGTTAGAATGGGCCGCCAATCTATAACCGATTCACACATCTCCCACCACTAGCTGCTGGGCTGTGGCCCACCCTCTCAGACATCATTTTCACCTCTTAGGATCAAAGAATCATGGAACTGTTTAGGTTGGGAAAGACCTCTAAGATCATTGAGTCCAACAGGTAACCCAGCACTGCCAAGTCCACCAGTAAACCATGTCCCCAGGTACCACATTTACATGTCTTTTAAATATTTCTGAGTATAATGACTCAAGTACTTCCCTGGAAAGCCTGTTCCAATGCTTAACAGCCCTTTCTGTGAATAAATTTTTCCTAATATCCAATCTAAACCTCCCCTGGTGCAACTTGAGGCTGGAGAAGAGACTGAGGCCCAACTCGCTAAATCTCCTTTCCTCCTAGGTGTTTCCTCCTTATTATAGCCACAAGGAGATGTGCTTAAGGCCTTGGCTTCATAATGATGAGTAACAGACATGGGCCATGGATGAGCAAAGCTCCATGGTTGAGAATGTAGGGCAGAGGGCCATGAGATCCCACACCTCACACTCATTGTCATTTGGAAGTCATGAAGAGTCGTGTATGGAGATCTGGCCTCGGCTGCTTTGGCTGAAAGTGTTTATGGAAGCTCCTATTAACAGTGAGCTCTGAAATATGTCCTTAATGACCATAATTATAATAATTAACAGGATTACAGGTGATCCTAGGCTCGTGTCTGCACAAATTGCAGGTGCATTGAGGGTAGCTAAAAGACTACATGGGCACAGCATGCCTTGGATGGTCAGTGTGTGGGTCAGCACAGCAGTGAGAGGGAGAAGAGCCTTCAAGAGAGGAACAATATTATAAATTTCTTTTTGTTAGTTTTTGCTAAAACATAACCTAAAAGGGCAATGGACAAATGGATGAGCTGATGCTGTGAGTATGTCTTAGGAAGGATCCTTGGGCTTGTTTTGTGGCTGGATGTTTTACCACATAAAGGAACAGCTGCTCTGCTGTTCAGTGCCATGCTTCCTAGCCAGCAAGTCAGAATAGAAGCAGGAAGTCTTGGATAGGGACATCTTTGCCGACTTGAATCTCTGCTTTTTATGAGGATTTTGCCTCAAATGGCCGTGCGTCAGATCTCCAATGAAAGAGTCTCTCTGGTCTCATCCAGATGACAGGCTCAGGCTCTGCAGCTCTGCCCTCCCAAGGTGTTTCGGCTGCAAGGTGTACAAGATCTATGGGAATAACTACAAACAAAAGCAACTTGCTCTTATATTCTCTCCTTCCTGCCTGTTTGCAATTTTGATTGGATGGCAGCGCCTAGAGAAATCAACTCAGCCTCTGTGAGGGATGGTAAGCCTCAGAATAGGGCATAAAACCAGCTGATATTTTAAGACAGATGATTAAAATAGACATCTGCAGGGCTGAAAGAGTACAGCTGCTAAATGCAGCTTTGAGAGTTGAATCAGCAGATTCAGGTACAGCCGCTGTCCTAATGCATTTCAGCTCTCTATGTTATTTTGGTGCACGCATGGTAATGTACATCGGGATGGTGTACAGGGCCTCACCCAAATTACACTATTGATCACAGCATACCCGATGCTCCTTTCAAATATAGAGTCCGGTGTCATGTGACAAGGGTCTGTCATGCTTTATTTTCACATTTCAGAGGAGCCAAAGACATGTGGTGCATCCCAGAGTATCCTTTCTCTGTCTGCTCAGCCCCCTGCAAAGGAGACACCTATCCTGCCATGGTGGAAGGTTAAATCTTACTAAACTGTAATTGTCAAGAGGGGAAGAATGCAAAGATTTGAAAGCTGATGGGAAATGTTAAGGGGAAGAAGTGTATGAAGGGATGTTGTTAGGCAAGAGGGCTCCTTTCATATTTTGAGATTCTTGCACCATGAAAGAAGAGCAGACCCCTCAGTAATGTTCATGACCGGATACCGCATCCACAGATGCATCTACAGAGAGACAAATCCTATGGATTATCCCAACACTCTTGACAGCAGAGAGGATAATTACTTCTAATTCCTTTGGAGAGCTGCAGTGGGTTTGTACTGGGGGTTCCCAGGGAGCACTCATGCTGGGGATGCTGTGTAACACTGTGTGGGAGCACTGGACTTCCATCCCTTTGCTCTTTGCCCGGACCAGTTGTGGTGGCAGGTAAAAGGGGGACTTGAAACACAGTAATGTCTCCCCACAGAATTGCCTCCCTAGTCCGTTATCCAGGAGGAAGTCTCTGCTTTGGCTCAGGAGAGCCTTGTGCTTTGACCTGCATTGTGACAAGGTAAATTACGCTCCTGTAAAGAACCATCTTGATAAGCAGGCTCAAAGAAGCCGTGTGTGCGCTTTGTAAACTGTGCTATTAGCCTTCCTTTTCAAGTGGAGCTGACTCCCTGGGGTTGGTCCTGTCTGAAACAGGTATTTATTCAATACACTAGAAAGTGATTGTCCTATAATTAAAGTAATTTCAGCTTGTACAGTTGCTGACCTCTGCCTGGACACTTGAGGGGCAACTGCCTGCCTGTGGTCTGGCTGAAGATTTGTCCAATGGACACAGCTGAACCCATTTTTAACCATCCACCATGGGTGTTGTTCACAGCATAGGCACAGCAGCTGCAGTGACTGGGAAGCCTTCCTGGGTTTTTTTTCATTCCTGGCAGAAAAAGCCATGCAGCAGTGACCACCGGCAAGTCCCTGGGCTGGGTAGCCAGAAGCTCAGCCCAGAACGCCTGTTGTCAGCAGGTGCCTTTTGTTTCCTCGAGGGCACCACATTTCCTTGTTGACATTTTGGGTTGTATTCTGGCCTCTCTCTAATATTCAGGCCTGCTAACTACTGCTGGGAATTGGGAATTTCCTCCTAAAATAGTCTGGACTTTGGAAATGGCCTGTCTGGTGTCAGCTGTGTTTGCTTTGGTTTGGAGACCTCTGCCCACGGGGTGGCTGCTCCCATGGTTTGCTGACTCCCTTGGATACAAACGCTTGGGGCAGGGACACCGGCCCCTGGTGGTTTTGGGGGCACACCAGTGGGTACCAGTGTGCAGTTGGGGTGCAGCAAAAGGAGCAGCAGTGGGCAGGAAACCCAGGGGCCTGGGCTGGGCAGAAGCACTTCCCTGGGCACAAGGTGTCCTGGGAGATGTCTCCCTACAGCCTTGCACAACCTGGCTTTCTGTGCCATGTGCTAGAGGCAGCCTCTTCCCACATTTCTGTCAGCTTTTGAACATTAACATTTGATATTCTGTCTTGAACCTTCATTTTCCCTGCCTTATTTTTGAATTCTTTCTGGTTTTTGTTTGGAAACAGGTTTTCTGCTACAGCTTCAACTATGCAGGATTCAAGGCACTGTTGAACTGCTGTAACAAATTCCCATTTTTCCTCCCATCCGTTTTTTACCCCTTTTAGGATCTCTTGCCTTTAGCCCAGTGAGTATCAGCTAGGAATCTTTGTATAATTGTTCCTATTTCTGTAAACAATTTTGAACAAAAGGGAATGGTATCCAGTGTTTCAGTTTTATCAGAACATGGATTTCTAAATATTTACTAAATGAGCAAACTAGCCAAAAAAGAAAAAACTCCCTGAGAGAGACTGGCAGCAATATTAGCTAGTGCTAAGTGTTTTGCTGGAGCAAATGCTCTCCATGTCCTTGGGGATATTTAGTGACTGCAACAGGATCTGACAAATGGTGACGTCAGAGGAATCCCCGTTTTATATCACTTAGTGCCAAAAACACCAACTCAAGGACAGGGCTGGGATCATGCTCTGGCAGAAGTAAGGTTTTGATGCAGAGAGCATTCTACAAGTGCTAACTGAAGTTACTTCATGCCTCCAAAATTCACCCTTCTTTGCAGAGGGTAGGCTGGTACCTGCTTGACATTGTTGAGCCAGGAAGGCAAAGGAAGCCACGGGGCAGTGTGGGAGGCCTCCCAGCCTGGCTGAGGGAGCCTTGCAGTAACCACCAGATCACTATTTCCTTTCTCTAAAATCCTTATGTTTTCCTAAATTATTACCTTTTACATCTGAAGTTTTGTGTAAAATTGAAAAGGGACAATCTCACAATAACTGAAATCACAGTAGCAAAAGAAATTCCCAGGAGTGAAAATGAAACATTAAATAATGATAAATCCAGGCTGGAACAAAAGCCAATTTTATGGCAATCCAAAGGGAGACACAGTGACACAATTTGACCAAAGTGAAGTAATTAATCAGCAGCACAGACGGAAACTACAGGGAAAAGCTAGTGCTACGCACACACAGCCCCCCCACTCTCTTCCTTTTTCCTGATTCCCTAAAAGGGATGTCCATCCTGGTCACATCCCAGGGCTGCCCAGTGGAAGACAATGCTCAGGGTCATGGCTCATGGTGGGAATTAGCTGTCCCTTGATGTTTCTGTTGTACTGTGGCAGGGGAGAAAGGAGCTCACTCCTTCCTTCTGACTGATTCATAAGATACCTGATCTTGGGGCTTATTGCTTGAGGAAGAAAAAATTCAGCGGGAACTTTTGGACCCTGAAGTGAACTCTGTGTCTGCCCATTCCCATCAGTCGGTGATGATACCCGTTTCACAATACTATTATCCCATGGCATTGCAACATACCGGGGAAAATCTGACTATGATTTGCCACTTACAGAGCATTCAATATTAAAAGTTATTCTGCCCCTGTTGTCTCTATTTAATTTCAGCTATCACCATAAAAAACAAACAAAAAAAACCCCACAACAACAACAAAAAACCGGGAGCAAAATCCTGTTTTACAAAGGTCCTGAGAGCTGTAGGAGTAACAGTCATGTTTCCTGAAAATCTGTGGCCGTCTCAGGGGAAATTGGTTCACGTCAGGATCTTGCAATAGAATGAACTGCAAAATTTTGCAGAGTGACTCTACATTTGGTCCTTGGATCTGTCTTGTGCCCTGGCTCCAGCCCCACTCCAGTACTAGGCTGCCTGGGGTTTATAGGACTTGGTTTCTTGAGTTCATGGGCAAGGGCAGATGACTTTGTAGATTGCTTGGGACAGTGACCTTGGAGAAGAGTTGTAGTAGCAAAGCTGGAGGGATGTGATGTGTACACAACACAATCATTAGCAACAAAACCTAATCAAGGTCTACAATGACCATCTGTACAGGGAGAGGATATTTAGTTTCCTTGCTCACCATCTCTTTTCCACTTCATCAGGTGTCTGTGGTTTAGACCACAGTTGTGCTTGGAAAACTTAGGAAAATATGGCTAGGTGGTTCAACTGGATTAATATAGTCCCCTGAGAAATAACCACTGTAAAGGCAGCCACGGTGATGGTGGCTGCATTCTCAATCCAGGCTGGATTAGTCAGTCCTTACCTACCCCCATCACACCCCAAACCTGCAGAGACAACCAGTGTATTTGTTTCTGAGACTCATTTTGCCTCTGAACAGCCATTCCTACGTCAGTGAAGTCAACCCTGAAATTACGCTCCTCTTCACTTTTGCTATTCCCCTCTTGGCTTAATTTCTTCTTTTTTTTTTTTCCAGGATCTGAGCTTACCAGTGACCTAAAATGAACTTTACCTACAGCATTATCTCATTTCCTAATCCACAGTAACCAGCACCACGACATCCTGACAGATCCTGCTGGGGACAGCCCCTGCTCTCGCACCGGCTGCATTGCAGCTCTTTTCTGCAGAGAGAAAATGCAAAGCTGCCAGCAGAACCCAGATTTAAAGTGGAGGTGCCAAGAGATAGAGTGCTATGGGGAGGAAAATGAAATATTGCTTGCCTCTGCCTTTGCACATCTGCTGTTTTCTAGGATGTGTTGACTTAGGAAAGTCTTTCTTTGTGTAGTCCTCTTTCAGATGTTGCTTAAGTGCAAATATGGGCTGTTAGTTCAAATTTAGTAACAATCAGGATTGATGGAAAATCTCATAGTAGGATGTGACAAAGAAATTCAATTACATACATACACTTGATTTCTATGCTAATAAGACTTACAGTAGTGCTGAAGAAACTGCATTCTTGACTACAGTGGCAGCTGGGTTTTGTCACTGAATACTGTGTTGGCAGCATACTAATGACTCATTTCTGACTGCCGACAGCTTCTCAAGTGACTTTGTACAGTGATTTAAAGCCTGGTGCCAAGCCTGTGGGAGTCATTGCGCCAGTCCTGGGACCTCTTTGAAGTCAGTGGAAATTATGCTGGGGAGTGCAACAGGGTCAGGCTTTGGGTTAGCAGGCACTGTGATCAACTTCAGCAAGGCTGGGACAGGGCAGATAACCTGAATTTGCTTTCTTACCTGAGAGACAGGTGGTACGCATAGGCTGCATTTGTGTTGGCAGCTGGGTTGAAAATGGTGCATGTATTGGACGGTTTTTTTGGAGCAGGAAAGGGGAAATGAAGTTACAAATAGTGAATTTGGCTGCAAATGTCAGAGAACATCTCTTCCTTCCAAGATGACATGAAGATGGTGACATGGGCAGCCACAGAGTCCTCCCCATCTTGGACTTGCAATGTACGAGGGCTGTGCGAGTGTGGCAAGGTGGAAGTGAGATGGTAGTAGTCACTTAAATGTTACTTGTGCTCAGGGAGTTGGTATTTGTATGGAGGCTGAAGGGAAGTCAAGTAGCAACTGCAGCTTGGTTGGATTTTCCCTGCTGGCCCCTTCCGAGGCAGAATTATGGCAATGCCTCCATCCTTTCAATACTCGCAGTTGAAAACTTCACGTTCTCATCCTCTACAGGACAAAATGGAGCCCTGAAATGAGTAAGTGCAACTCCCTGGAAGCCAGCTTGCACCTCAAAGGCATGGCAACATGAGACTGGAGCAAGATGTTCCAGTCAAATGTGAGTGTGTTTTTTATTTAAAGGTTAATTAATACACCATCCTAAGTCTGTGTCCAGCTGCCTTGGTGACACAAAGCAGCAATAACAAAATGAGGCCAGCACCACTTATAACCCTAAGGAGTGTGTGGTTTGAAGGATACATCTCTGTATACTCCTTTTCTTGGAATACTCCTCGTACATCTCTTTTAAAGGGAAGAGGAATCCAGGTGTAAATGTCTGTGAGGCAGTAGGCAGCTTGTGTTCTCTTACACTTTCAAAAGGATTTGGATTTTGGTCCCAAAAGCTGAGAGTTTGGTAATTATAGGAAATTTGATGGTGGTTTTTTTATACCATAGCGTGGATATCCATTCTCTTGCTTGAGGACTCTAGAAAAAATAACTCCAAAACATATTTATTTCCCAGCAGTACATATGCTGAGAAGTAATTTATTCAAAACTTGGACAATTTTTTTGCATGGTACATTGGAGGCTTACTGCCAATTATTGCATTTGATTCTCACCTGGCATAAATACATCAACCTGGTGACTCCCAGAGCTGAGCTGCTGCAAACTAGTGGGCACCCTGGCCCAGTGGGATCTGTGCCTGAGATACATGTTGTGTCTCCAGCAGTTTGTCTTGCATTAGTTACTGAGCTGTACTGAGGCTGGATCTCAGCTGTACCTTGCATGGCTAAGGTAAATCGTGTGTTGGTGTGGAAGATAACTGTGTCATGGCCCCCAGTGTGCAAGGTGCCTGTGAAATCATGTGTGTCTCTGGAAGTCTCTCGCCCTGACAGCACAGCTCCCAGCTGCTCCGGTTTGCCAGCTTATCCCTCTGCGTGCCAGAAAAGAGAGACGCCTGGCTCTCAGAGGGTGCAGGTGGGGTTGTGAAAACACCCTGATCTCCGTGGGTGTCTCAGAATATCCTCACTCAGCGTAGAAGCTAAGTGCAAAGCAGTTTTGGAGGCACCAGTCGGCAGAGATCAAAGCTGTGCCTGGGAGCACCGTGTGCCATCTGCTTCCGCTGGGGCTGCGGCATCAGCTGCCCGGGAGAAACCATCGGCACTCGTGTTCCAGGCAAACAGAGGCTTTTGTTTCCTAAAGCAAATAACCTTATCTTGGGGAAACTCTTTCATACAGTTATTTGAATCAGAGAGGAAGTCTGTGGTATTTCAGTTTGCTGTTAGAATGAGGACTTGGCTGTTTTTGCAAATGCTCAATGCGTCAGTGAAAACTGGAAACCTAACATTTTTTAAAAAAGAAATCTTCCTCTAGGTTCAAGCTGTTCCATTATATTTACCTACTTGTAATTATGTGTACTTACATTGTGCTCCCTCTCTATATACACATACAATTATATTGGTGTGTGTATATCTATACACACACACACAGAGCTACTTATCCTTCCTGGTAGACAGACCTGCAGCATTTACTCCCTTACATTAAAGCTAGTCACATAGGAAATCCATAGGCACAGCACATCGCTACAGGTTCATCACTCATGCTGAGAAAGGAAGCAAAGGGAAGGGAGAAGGCAAAAGGAAGCAAGCAAAACCAACCCAGAAATTTCTGGATTAAATTTGTTGCCTTTGACAAAAGGTGGCAGTGCTGCAAGGGTGACTCAGAGGAGAGCCCCAGAAGCCAAGGCTTTGGCTCAGAGCAGATAACCAAGTTGAGGAGGCGAGATGAGTCTAGCACTCCAGCAAGAATCATCTCCCCTAGAGCCACAGGGATGCCTCCTGGGGGGCAAGGGGAATAAATTTCACCTGTTGGAGAGGGGAAATTTCCAAGAAATGGTTTTCCTTCTCCTGACCCCTGCAGAAGGGTGGCTTTGTACCTTCCCCAGCTCATGCCATAGGATAAAAAACTACAACTAAAGCCACAGAAGATGCGGTTAGGTGTGGCAGAGGTGTTGATGATTTGTATAGCTTGAAAAGTGTGGTGCAGAGCTTTAAGGAGTAAAACTAAACCCAGAAAACAACTGAAGATTCATGGAGTTTTAATTCCTGGGAGCTTCCCAGTGGATTCTTTTGAATGTTGCATTCATTAGCTTACAAGACTCATTTTCCATTAACCAGAGTCAAAATTGTTGCAGGGTGCAGGCTCAGAAAGCGAGTCCTGCTGGTCCGTGTTTGTGGTGTTTTTACATCTCACTAGAATACAAAATGCCTTCTCTTCTGGTGTTTCTCTGCAGAAAGCTTTGGGAGTGATTACAATCCAACAGCAATTGCTCTTCCTTCTCCAACACATCTGGAGATCAGTCATGCCCTCTAAGCACCTGTATTCCACAAAAACAGCAATAAAATCACAGCATCTCAATCTGAACATTAGTATTTTAAGGCAGGGCTGGTTTGCTCAATGCTTCTGTTACGCACCTCTGTTGTGAACTGCTGATGGCTGAGCCAGATAAACCCATCAGACAATAAATTTTTCATTTTGACTGTCTGTGTGAAGCTGATTTTTCATTTCAAATGTGCTGCCAAAGTAGTTCCACTGTTTTCCAAAATGGAGCTAGAGAGGAATGTATTGTTTCACCTGTGTTAAAACATCCTGGCAGAACTGTATACTTGTGCAGGTAAGGCACATGGGGACACAACACTGGCCTCACCAAAACACCCAGGGAGTCACACTGTTACCTGTCACTTCAGGGTCCTTTTTACTACTGGCAAATGCCAGAGGAGCCCAGATACGTGCCAGCACAAAGCATCTCATCACCCCAACTCTGTGTACAAGTGAGAGGGTGTCAAACGCTGCTGCCAGCTCTCCTGTTGCATCAAGTGGCAGAGGTCCCTTCTTCTGAGCTCTGTCCTCCCCCTTGGAATGCATCCCTGGAACCACACACAGCACAGTTTGTGACCTGGGGGGCCTGGATTCCTGTTTTTTGACCCCAGAAAATGACAAGTGGTTGTGTTTTAAGAGTGCCAGGTGTGCTAACCGAGGGTAGCCTTGCTGCAGCCTCCTGTGACACTCTGATACAGCCTCTAATTACATGGTCTAGCAGTGTTTTCCCACCACAGAACTCCTGCATCTTTCAGGGCTTGGGATAGCTGGTGTTCTTCTAATGAGCATCTGTTCAATGTTTGGTTTTCTCCTCCTTTCGCAGCGTGTGGTTCTAGGGACCATTATTCAAACCCTGCTTTGAATACAGAATTATTCATTTGTTTGTAAGCTTTTCTTTTCTCAGTGCTCCTTACTTAACACCTCTGTGCTTCACAAATGTAATTTTGCAAGCCTCAGGTGAGGGGGGAGAGAAGAAAAACAAAGAGTAAGGCAGAAGAAGCCGTTCCACTGAAGTGAGGGGATTTTACTTCAGATACATACCTTGCAAAGTAAATGTGCAAATAAATTTAAACATTTAGCTGTTTATTTGATGAAAAGATGAGGGACAGCATGCAGCAGGGTCCACGTGCTGGCAGCACGAGGGCTGCATGCAGCTGCAGTGCTGGCGAGTAAAGCAGGGCTGCGCAACCTCTGCCCTTCCTGCTGTGAGGTAATGATGGGTGGATTCCAACTCCCTTTACCTGCTCTCTTCCACTCATAAACCTGTCATGTTTTAGCCAATTCCAAATCTTCACAAGGGTGAGAATGAAGGAGGTGACAGCCGTAATAATACATTCAGTAATTTATGGCTGCCCTTTCTGTGCATGCTAATAAAGTCAGTGGTATTTGGAGATGTGTGCTGGGAAAACTTGGATTAATCTGTTCAAAACAGGCTGTCTAACCTAATCTACTCATTGTCATCAAGATTTAAAATTAACAAATTCTCACAGTTCCCAAAACTGGATTGGAAGTAGTTTGATTTTGTTTTGGCTGAGGTCCAGGGACTGTTTGAAGGGTGGAGATGCAGAGAGTGATATTGCCTGACTCCAGGTGACTAACTGCTGTGCCAATTAACCTCCTGAAGGTAGATCAGGTCACCAGCAGTAGCTGGCAGTCCCTTAATAGGATTATGACTTAGCTCTGGTTTTCAGAGTACCCTCAAACAAAGCAAATACACGTTGATTCAAGCAAGCTTGCAGTAGGAGGCTGCAGACACTCTTAGGTCTCCATGTATTCACTCCCTTGTTTTTCATGGGTAAGATTTGCTATTAGGAATTCCAGGTTCCTGAAACCACAGGAAAGTCTAGAGCAAGAAAGACTTACCTTGGCGGAGGAGGATCAGGAGAGAGAACATTTGAACTAACTGGACACACAGAAGCCTATGGAACCTAACAGATGAAGCCAGAGCTGACAATGTCATTGTGAGGCCGCTCTTAATTGTCTTTGGAGGGTCACATCAGCTGGGGGAGGTTACTGAGAATCAAGATAAAGCAGATGTCCTGCTTTCTTCAAGAAGGGCAAGAAGGAGGATGCAGGGAATTACAGGCCAGTCAGCCTCGCCTTGATCTCTGGGATGCAGCAAATCATTCTGGGAACCGTTTCTAAATGTGTGGGGGATGAGAAGGTGACTGGGAGCAGTGAGCATGGATTCACGAAGTGCAGATCACATCTGGCCATCCCAGTAGCCTTCTGCAGCGCATTGACTGGCCCGGAACACGAGCAGAGAGCAGTACGTTGTTTATCTTGACTTCAGCAAGGCTTTCAACACTGCCTTCTGTGATGAAGCACAGGCTGTAGAAAAGGACGAAGGGATGGGACTAGACTGTCTACAGAGGCCAGTTCCAGCCTCAACTATTCCATGATTCCAAAACAGGAGCAGTCTTAATCTTCCAGCTTAATACAAGTGATTATATTTGCTTTTCAGCAGGCAAGTTCTGAGTGCATCCAGGGCAGTTGGATGAGTTGCCTCAGGTATCACTCAGGTGTCGTTTTGCTCCTAGAAGAGACTTCTGCCCTTGATGAAAATGATGATAAAACCTTAAGTAAAAATGAGAGTGGATGAGCACCATGGCTCATTGGCAGAGCAGTTTCCTCCCACATCCAGACCTAGCAGCTGCTTTTCAGGTCTGTTATCCGCTCTGATGAGCCAGTGTGGTATTTGCACTAGAGCACCCTCCAGCCCTTAGGAGCCAGTACAGAACAAAGCTGCTTGCACCTGTGTGCTTCTCGATGAACGCTGATGGGCTACACCCAGCCTGGGAGCTGGGTCAACCCTAATGTCTCTTCATGGGCCATGCACTACTCCAGGTGAGTTCAGGAGAGTTGTTTGCCTGGCTCAGGGGAGGCTGAGGGGCTTCCTGCACCCAGCAGAGGGTAAAAGGCACCAGCACATCCCCCCATGTCATGGGCTGCAGCAGCAGGGAAGTTGCTTGCTCGAGGCATATTCCCCTGGGACTGAATTTTACTCTCAAGCTGTAAAGTGAGGACCCATGAGGTGAGATTAGAAAATTGCTGCAGAGAAATGGAAACCCCGGCTGGAGCTGGGAGGCGAAGGTCTGACCGGATATTGGCACCCTGGCGACGAGCCTTGGCTTTATTCCCCAGCAGTGATAGATAGAGAGATGTGAGCAGGAGCTTCACAGGGTGATGGTTACTATGGCTACCCCCACACCGTCCATCCAGGCATCCATCTGCTTGGCTCCCAGCACTGGAAAGACAGACTGCTGCTTTTGAAAGCTGATGATAATTTATCCTTGCTGGCTGGACAGCGATGATATCTTCCTCTGGGATCAATTTTGCCCAGCATTTTTTAAGCTATGAAAACCATTCTAACAGCAAAGTCATGTTGACAAAGAGGGTGTTGTTTCCTTTCAATAGTTGTGTTATTGTTACCAGATAAGGGGTACAGTGATAATGGAGAGGTACCAGTATGTCCCCAGCACACTGAAACACTCATCATCTTCAGTGGGAATTTAACCCTTCAGGTTTACTTCGGAGATTGCACACTCCAGCCAGCACGTCATGGTGGTTTGACACATTCAGAGAGCAGGGAATGGAAGTTGGAAATGCAGAAACTGCTGTCTCTAGTTATTTGCTCATGAGCCTTTTGGATGGCCACATACACAAATCGTGGGATAAACATACAGATATTATGTCACAGACTGGGTTAAAGTGAAGTACTTGCTGCTCTGCATGTAGTTGTTTGGGGGTTTTGCTGGCAGAATTAATGCATGGGAAAAAGTGCCACATATTGTGAATGACAACAGAAAACACTGATTTTGCAACAGATTTTTTAGAAAAGCTGTGCTAGGAAAAGCTTTTGAAAAATGTTTGTTTAAATTTAACAAATCAAAAAATAATTTCTTCAACGGGGGAGGATCAGATAGAATTTTCATATCTTTGCACTGCAATGATCCTCTGTGTGAAGATGGTCTTTCATTTAGAAACTGGTCTAGGATGACAAAAATTCTACCAAATGTCAATTTGCTTGCTGTTGCACAGTTTCTTAGTCCTCATCATTCAGTACTACTGTGAGTGTCCCATTAAATATTTTGTGTGGGTATTGCCCTTTGGAAGAGTCCTGAAAAAGCAGAATTCCTGATAGACTCGCAGTTGACATCTGTGAACTACAAGAGACTATGTTGTGCTGTGCAGGTAAATATGAAAAGCACAAACACATGTACAGTGCAGGTTTATTGCATGCATATTGTATATATCCTTTTGAGTTGGGTTCCTTGAGTGCAGAGTGTGGTTTTGTTTGACTTTTGGACTGCCACAGGTGTTAAACACAGCAGTGGCTTCCTCCTCCTGTGTCACTGTGCATTGGGATGACTGGGGGGTCCAGGAAGCTGAAATCATGTTCTCTTTTTCCTCGGGAAGCTGTGTCACGCAGAAGAAGAAATCATTTCACAAGTCAATAATTTTTCAATAATTTTTCTTATCAATAATTTTTCTTATCATTCTCCTTCCTGCCGGCTTTATCTGAACCTTCTGTCTTCCAGCAAACTGGAGTCTGTTACATCACCAAGACAGGCTCTCCAGCCCTGTCTGATAAAAGTGTTGACTGTGGACCTTACAAATTATTTCAGCTAGAAAGGCTTTATTGCCAAGGCAAGTAGGATGTAATGTGACAGCAAAACATGATCCACATGCCAGGCACAGATATGTGCACGTATGTGCATATGTAAATATATGTATCTATTTCTGTTCAGCAGCATAAATCCATTAAAAAAGCCCCAGTTTCCATGCTGATCTTTGGCGTAGCAGATGCTGGGCTGCAGGAGATACTGGCTTTCTAGGAGAGGGTGGATTTGTGTTCATAATCTTGCAGCCTTATTCTGACTGTTTAGGGGTGTTGAAGGGCAAGATGAACAGTGTGCCCTACCAACATCCCATTCTCCATATTCCAACTTGCCTGTTGACTTGTTCAGTATATATATAAAGGGGTTAGGATACATTAACATTATTTTCAGATGTCTGATTTTTGAAAAACTGTTGATTTCACTTGGCCAGATGGCTGAGGAAAGAGCAGTGTGTGCTTTGTGCTAAATGTTTGTGTGAGAATCTGAGGAAATTAACATAAAAAGCCATTGTGGTCTTCTAAAATCTGGGAATGAAAATTCAGTGAAACAGAAGGAGCAATCACCTGCCTAAAATAAAATTAATTGCAGCTGCAAATCAGGCCAGCTCAGTGACTGGTACCTATCTGAGTCCAGAAGCCTCAGAAGTGATTAGCCATCAAGGATGACAGAAATGAAGCACCATTCTGGCTCTGGTGTTAGATGTCTCAACTCCATCACCGATATGGCAAAGATTATATCATGCCTTCAGGAAACCCATCTACCGCATGTATCCAACTTCTGCCCTGAAAAGTGGTAGAAAAAGCCAACAGGAAATGTCATCCTGACTGCAGATCCACATCCACTTGAATACTAATCTAATCTACTCAGGATATAAATGCAGGCTTTTGATCCGAAGATGTGGTGCCTTTGATCAAAACTTGTTCCACTCCTTGTGACCTCCCACAAAAAGTTCCTTGTGATAACCAGGAGTGGATTTACTGGAGGCAGGATGGAGGGCTTCACCCCACACTGCCTGTACACTGTGTCCACTCTGGGCTCATATGGGGACAGATGGGCAGTGTAAAGGGCTGCTCGAGGAGGACTATGCACTTCGGCCTTTCTGCTCCACAAGGCTGCCGAAGAAGGACCTTCATCTCTACTCTGCCTCCTGGAAGGGGATCTGTGGGGACTGAGCTTTTGGAGAGACCCAGCCTGAAGAGAGGCACTGGGCAGTGGTTTCCTCCAAGGGAAGTGTGATGCTGCCCCGCTGTGCTAAGGGGAGTGGGGCTGTCTCTCTACAGCTATGAGAGCAGCACACCAAGCCGTGTCCAGACTTACGGTTACATCCAGCTCTGCAATCATGTTTGGCTTTTTCCTGGTGAGCAGAATTTGTTTGCCATGTCCCCCAAGACTCCTCTTACTGGTTTAGCTCAGAGGATACAAAATCTATTTCAGATGCACTTACAACAATACCAGCGCCCCTTTGCCCCTTTCCTCCTCCCCAAGCATGATGGCCCTTGCCAGCCTTCCTCTGAACACTCACACTCTCGTACACACCAGTGCCCAAAGCTTCACCACAAGGATTTCAGTGGAGACACTGCTCTAGGGGTGTCTCCAGTGGGCAGTAGATTTCTGTTGACCTTTATCACATCTCACAAGCTTTCCCAGATTTCTCAAAACTATGAAGGAAATGTGCTATACACAGAGCAATTTGAAACAATACAGTTGTCTCATTTTTAAAGGCAGGAAGTGAAAATGCAATATTAACTCCCCTGCAATTGCCAGTGAAGGTAAGGATCATGTAATGGCATTAGCTAGAATTTAACCACAGTTAATGAAAACATGTCTGTGCACTAGAAAAAATGCCATTAGATTTCCAATGACACGAGTAAATAATGTTGGGAATGTTGGACCAGCTGAAATGCAAATGCTTTGGAGCAGTCATTGCATAGATACAGAGGGAATGAAAGAGAGTTAACCAGGAGAGGGGAACGGGCACTCCTCTGCGTGGGAGTGTGTTGCCCAGCAGATTAGAGAAGAACCACACAGGCATTCAGCTCCACATTTGGATCATGGCTGGAACAAGCTCTCGTGAGAAAAATTCCCTGGCCTCAGGGACATTTAGAAAAGCCCGAGCAGCACAGTTGCTGAAAAGGATTGCCACTGCTTTACTTTTAATTTGGGCCCTCAGGACGCTGGTTAAATAACTTGCCCAAGGTAATAAATAAGCCTGGAGGAAAGCCCAGCGGCTGAAATTCCCATCGCAGGCAGTGCAGTATCTATTCCCGTTCTGCTGGGATGTGCGAGCTCTGCAACCCTCCGTGCCTCAGCTCAGCTGCTCCCTGTGCTCTGCCCCGGGGAGTCTGCCCCAGGCATTCTGGTGTTGGAGAGAGTGGGTAAAGGAGTAAACCAGGTTTGTTGATTGCGTGTATTTAGCACTCACTTAACACCGAAGTTAGTCCTAAGAATAGCAGAGTCTGGTAAATGTGAGTCATTAGGCAATGGGCAGGAAATGTAACACTAATGTTCAGCATAAAAAGAGTAAGTAGCTCCCCATGGCATTGCCTATGGTGTGGTATGGCCAGAGACACCACAGCTCCTAAGAGGAGCAACTGAGGGACAAAAGGAGGCTCAGGGGAAGACCTCATAAAGCTCTCAACTACCTGAAAAAGGGTTGTAGCCAGGTGGGGATCAGATCTTCTGCAAGGTAACCAGCAATATGAGGAGGAAATGGGCTCATGCTGTGCCAGGGGAGGTTTAGATTGGATATTAAGAAAATTTTCTTCACCAAAATGGTTGTCCAGCACGGGAACAGGCTGCCCAGGAAAGTGGCAGAATCACCTTCTCTGGAGGTGTTTAAAAGCCGTGTAGATGTGGTACTGGGAACATGGTTTAGTGGTGGACTTGGCACTGCTGGGTTAACAGTTGGACTCGATGATCTTAGAGGTCTTTTCCAACCTAAATGATTCTATGATTTAATCTTCTATTTCTGCAGCCATCAACCAGACAAATTGCTCCATTGTTTCTCTTTGCTTGGATCAGGCTCTTAGCTGGGATAAGTTAGTGTAATGTATACAAGCCTGAAATGCTTCTTCAGAGAAGAAGTGGCAGAAGTAGTGAAAAAGAGAAAGGGCTGCAGTTCCTTCAGAGAAGGAACAATTCAGTTGTATCTTTAGACACGTTGTTTACTGGAGTTTTGTTCTTCTTTCTGTGGGAGTGCCAATTCATCTCCCTTCAGGTCTAGCTATGTCAGCTGCAGGTTTGGGTCACTCCTCGTCTCTGGTTGCCTTTGTGAATGAGCATTGGAAACTTCTGAGACTCGGATCGGGTGTGTTAGTGCTTATATAAATATCAGACCTAACTTTGCATCTCAAAAAAATCCACAAGTGTCTGTAATCTTCCCTCTGCTTAACTGTGTCATTTTCAGGGAAGACAAGAAAGAAAATGAATATCCATTCTAAGTATCCTTTTGCTGTTTTCATTTGTCCTCTGAATTACAGAATCAATAAGGAAAACACAAGGCAAAGCCTTAGGGAAAAAAATAAATAATTTGCATAATTTCTTAGGATGCTGGAAAGCCTTGTGTGCCTGAAAGCTGCTGTCTGTAGGAGGAGTAGAATATAGCACACATATTTCTTGGTTTGAATTCATCATTTAATTTGCTGATATTCCCCTTCTGACATGCGATTTATGCCCTTGTACATCACTCTGAATTTTGACATAGTGTTTCTTTTCCTCTTGCGCAGGTTTTAGTCTCCTCTTTTTAAATAAGCATAATATTCCAATTTATAAAAATCAGCTTCAAAATAGACCTTGGGCCCTGTTTGAAGTATTTCAGGGTCAGACATTTAATCCCCTTGGAAGCAGAGGGGATTACACAAAACCAGAGACATCTGTTTGTGTGTGAGCAGCCACACCTGGCATCTTCAGGCTGCCTCACGCCTGGGCCTCTAAGGAGTCCCCGGATCATCTCCTCCATGGCCTCTCTCATGTTCTAGGCCTTATTTTTTTCTAATCTGAGGCATTCTCAGAGCATGTCTGCCACGTGTCTTTGCAATTTGCCCATTATATCTGTTAAAGCAGTGTACTGGGGCTTGTGTGTGGGCCACAGTATTCTGCCGTGTTTGATCATCAGCGGGGCTGGCAGTCTGTCCTACGGAAGGCTTTGGTGTAATTTTGAGGTGTGTTGTTCTGAACATCATGGGTCAGATCTCTTTAACTTTACTCAGTGCGCTGTGGGTTTCACAGTGCCTTTCTCCTTCAAGGCCCAGGTGAGTCCCCCTGCATCACTGTGGTGAGGGATGCTGCTCAGGCTTTCAGGACTCAGCACTGATGAAACTTAATCACAGGTCTCCAGATGTGCCACCTCTCCCTGTAGACTCTGGCAGTCTGCTGGCTTGGCTGTCTTCTGCAGATCTCACTTACAAGAACTTCAGTCTTGCTGCATGTTGTTGAGCAATACCTCACCTCTTAGGGTTTTAAAGATGCCTGTCTGTGGGGTGGTGGGAAATTAGGAAGTGCAGTACTGTAAGTGGCAACACTTAAAAATCCCCCATGAGACCTGTCTCTGGAGTTTTCTCACCTCTGGAAAACACCCCCACTGATGTGTGCAGTATTGGCTCTGTATTTGTCAGTGTCCCACTGGAAGTGACATCTTGCCTCCAACACCCTACACTGTACCTGACTGTCTGTACAACTTGTAATGTGAGGAAACTCTGAATCAGCCTCCTCAAGTGATGATTTTACGCCCTGGAGTACAATGAACATGAAGTGCTGTTTGCTCGAATAGCTGCTACAGTTATTAATAGTCTTAAAAAACATCCTGGAAATTCTTTTTGGTCCATTCTTAGTACTCGTTGACCTCAAACTGGCAACCACATGAAAAAATGTAGGGAGGGGAAGCACGGATTAATACAAGAAAATAGAAACCACATGGTGGAGGGAGGGAAGATCAACAAGGCAGTATTACTGAAACAGAGGATTCCTTCTCAATACTCTTCCCACCTCTTCTCCTCCTCAGCATTTTTTATCAGGGGTTACTCTTTTCTAACTGTTATTCTTTCTTATTCTTGTAAAAGGGTGAGTCTGTCCTGTTGGCTTGTCTTTCTCCAAGCAACAATCCAGCAGAAATGGAATCTTTGACTGTTATTAATTATTGCCACTGTTAATTGGAAGGAAGGCTTCTCTGATCCTTTTTGCTGTTCTTAGATGTCTCATCCCTTCCAGTTTGCATTGTCAATAGGTTTCAGGGGGATTTGGGGCATGCTGGCATCTTGAAGAACTGTCCTGAATAGAGAAAGTGACATTGCATCTAATCCTGTCGAAAGAGTTTGAAGTGGCATTTTGCATTATGAAAGCTGCACATTTGTACTATAATTGAATAGTAATAATGATAGCTCAGCTAATAAAGATGGTATTTCAAAACACATTTTCTTTCAAAGCTTAGCCTATAATTCTTAAATGGCTCCCTGCCAAAGCTTTGAAAGCCAAAGATTATTATTTGTCAGCTAATAGAAATTGTGTGCTAAAAGTTTAATCTCCTGTGTTGTGTATGCTACAGAGCTAACAGGGCTACAGAAATATTGCTTTGGAGGCATTGCATTTATTTTATAACTTCTAGGAATTTGTTGGCCCTGTCCATAAAGAGGATGAAAACAGTTATTTTAACATGCATTTAGAATATGTTTTTCTGTCTGGTTGGTAGAGGCAGGTATAGCCCTTACCTGGTGCAAAGATGGACACTCGAGCTCCCCTCACCACTTTATGTGATGTTCAGGATTAATTACCCCATACTGGGAAATGATAGAACTTCCCTATCCCCTGTGCAATCCTCACTTCTTTTGAATACTGGTGTCTCTTAGTAGTGAATGGATCAAGCATGTGTTCGGAATCTACTTTGTAGGTGCATCTTTAAACAAATGATGAGGCTCTGATATTACCTCAGTTTCACACAACACTTTTCTTGATTTTAGACTTACGAGGCTGCTGGTACAGCAGGCTGGTAATGAGCATTTTGATATTGTGCTTTGTTCTTCTCATATTTCAATAACTAGGCGTTTGATAGTGTTGCTTAAGAGAGGTATGACTCTTACAGTCCCAGAATCCTCTTTTGACCTTTATCATCTTCATTTTATCCCTCCAGAGAAGCACAACAAACACACCCTGCCACCCTTTCCGCCTTGTCTTCAGCATTTGGCAGTAACACCTGTGTCACCTCTACATCTGTTTTTGTTACATTCTATTGCAGTGTGCAGTCGGTGCACTTCTATACATCCTTGACTTACAGGGAAGCTTTATCATAATCATGTCATTTGTTTTGTCATGTGACCAAAAGAGGAACCTTCTGGGGTGTTACCTGATCAGTATTGGCAGACTGGTCTTTCTGGAAAAATATTACTCTGAGCTCACTGACTTAAAAACAAGGCAATTAAATTGAACAGGTGAGGGAAAAGGTGCCCCTTCAGATTTGTTTCATGATTTTTTTTCTGTAGTCTAGCTTACTGTTTGCACTATCTTAAAATAAAACATCTTTTTATCTTCCTGTGATCCTACATTTTATCAGAAAGTATGGTCTCCATAAGAGAGTCTTGACATTGTCCATGGCTTTCTAATGAACAGAATTCAGACCTCAGGTGATCCCAAAAGCACAAAGTTGGAACCACAGGCTGAATATGAAGATAATGCTGAGGTCTTGATTATCAACCTCCTTTCTCTGGATTTAGAGCAGAGGAATTTGTACCCCATTAGCTCTGCGGACTGTTTAGTTCCCAGCTGAAAGCCAAACATAAAGGAAACAAACACCCTACAGATATTGGGACATACCCAGCCAACACTTGCTCCACTTCAGACCTGTGCACTAGCAGCGACGACACAGGATGTGAATCTAACCAAGGCAAAGGCAGAAGAACATACAGACCCTTTTCTGAAGATTGGCTTTATTTTCACAGAAACTCCCTTTACTGGCCTGGACCACCTGAACTTGTGCTAGCAACTCCAGCCAGATGATTAGAGGATGCATTTTTCTGTTTTTTTCCCAACCGTGCTGTGTAAGCCAAACATCTGTACTCAGGATCAATTTTCTTTGCTAAAGAGAATTATTTACTCTTTTCTGCTGGCTGCTCAGCGCCAGCAACATAGTCCAACTTTTGCCAACATTGTGGGCAGAGGTCCTAAGAAATCACCTCAAAAGATTCCATCTGATAAAAGTGGAGATGGAAGGGCAGTGTCTGACTTTACATGGGCTTTGAATTGCTGTAGAAGGTGTGACTTCACTGGATCTGAATGATGGTGGCAGGTGTTGCATTTGGGGGCATCAGACAATTTAACATAGGAACAGTCGAAGGCAGTGAGTCTCCAGCCCTTAGCTTTGGTTTGCTTTGGATCTAGACATTCCTATTTCTGAGCAGGCACTTAGATGTTTCCTTTAGGTTAGGCTGTCCTGAAGAACACTGGAGGACAATAAATGATTGCAGTTGTACATGGCAGAAGTTTTACAAGCCCATACATTTTCTAGGCATAGCTGTGTTCCCTGAATTTCAAAACTGAAGTTCACAACAGTAATGGACCTGTAGTTAACTGAGATCTAGAAGTCTCAGTGCCTTCACTAGCTTGGAAACAAAATGCTGAAGAGAGATATGCTAAAGGGCCTAGCTACATAAAATTCTATGTCCCAAAAATTTGGAAGGATGCATTTGATCCCATCAGTTTAATGAAACATTTACAAAACCTCTGAATGTCTAAACAATTATCAGTTGCTTCATTTATTTAGACTGCTTGCTTCTACTTCTACAAATAAACTGTTGCTGTCATTCCATTACTCTTCTTGCTACATATGTAAAACTTTCATGCAGCTGGCAGCTCATTTTTGTTGAATCTTGGCTCCTGAGAGACAGATCTGGAACATATTTGCAGGGAGAAATTTTCTGCTTTCACTGGAACTACAGAGATCAGAAACTTCTTGAAGGAGACCCCTTTGCACGTGAACGCAGTTTGAACAAGGCTACATAAGGGTAGATGAGTAGAGAAAGGGTTGTCTTAGCAGAGACACATATTTTACCTCCTAGGATTTTGGAAATAGAAAATATTTTAAATAGATGAACTACCTCTTTAATATGTTTTTGTCACAAAAGCAAGACACTTGTATTTTAAGTAAACCTGAAGACTGGGAACCAGTAGAACCCCTAAGGATGGCACTGACCACAAGTGTGACTGGTACCACTAGATTTGAGGGGTTTATTTCACACATTTAAGCCCATTATTCTTCAGGCAGGGAGCTTCTACCTCAGGCAGGAGTTCTATACGTGGCAGCTAAGATTTGGCTCTGTCCTGTTGTATGCTCTGCACAGGCAATCAGTATGCACTTGCCCAGCTGCACAGGCATAGAAAAGGTTTTAATTAATTGTGCTGATCACAAGGGACAGCATGGGGGCAGTGTGCATGGGTTTCGTTATTTATAATGCTCTGCTAACTCATGACAGTTGAATAGGCAAGTGGTTTTTTAAGTCCACTCTGAAAATTCAGCCTCTGCCTCTGCTTTTTTTCTCCTTTCCTTACTTACTCTTACCGATAAGGATTTTGGAGGCCGAATTATGCTCACATGTACAGCCCTCAGTCTGTGTTGCCATTGAGGACACTGAACGTGAGATGGGCTGTTGAATAAGGGAATTCTCTAAAAGCATGTGCCCATCTGAGCAATGTGAGTGGTGTCTAAAATTAGAATAAATATTTGAGATATCAGACCCAAATCAATCATGATAGCAATCTGTCAGATGACCTTGACTTTTGGATGTAAGCTTGATTTAACTGTGTGGCTCTTTGTGGCCTTGTATGGAATTTGGAGTGCCAAAAATTTTGGTCAGGTTTACGGCTGTAAAGTATATATGGAATTATACTCCTCTTGCTAATTTCAAAAATTTTTCAAGTGCACGGTTTAAATTGCTGATTTCTGGTTTTGATGGAACTGGGTAAGGAGCCCTTTCATTAGCAATGCCAAAGAAATGCTGACCTTGAGCCAGAGGTCAGCAGAGACCATATGGGCCAGACTGGGAAAAGCACAGCTGGATCTGGGAATGTACATCTGCCCGGTAACCAAACCATCACTTCTGCTGCACACTAACAAACTAGATTTAATTAGGGTGCTGTCATTAGAGACCTCTTAATCCGAGAGGGGAAACAGCTTGTTTGTGAGCAGATGAGGTCAGTGTGGCTTTGACCTGAAGTGTCTCACTGGTCACTGGTGTGGTGCACCAGGACCTGCAGGTTGTCCCTGGGCATGCTGAAATCCCCCAAGGCTGATCTTACTGTGCCTCGCTCGGTTACTCTGGTTGCCTATTTGCAGAGCATTTAAGGCTGGTTTCATGCAATGATTGTTCACAGTTTATGCATAACACTAATTTGCTTTTTCTTCTGGAATTTTTTTAATTGTGCAGTCAAAATACTCTTCTCCCTGTAAAATCCATATGAAGGCTTGTGGCAAAGAATTGGTATTCACTCTGCAAATGCTGCTGTTCAATTTAAACAGGTGTCAGGCAAACTCATCTAAAGAAATTATGAAGCTTAATGGTGTCTTCACTTGTCATTTGTCATTTATGGCATCCCATACAATGAAAAGGCATTGCCGACTACTGACTGTCCTCAGGGACATTCTCCATTTGAAATTGCTGCAGAGGTGACTGAATATTATTTAACCAGAAATTTGAGAGCAATAAATAGTGCATTTTAGAGACTGCCAAGAAGATTGATGGGAAAAGATCTTTTTCTCTTTCAGACTGTAAAAAAGAAGCAATAAATTAGCTGGATTAATCTCAGCAGTAGGAGACAGACTATGCTCTACCCACCAGAGTAAGTCTTGCTCTTACATATGACTGCTTTTTGAAAGAATGGGCACATCAAAAAAAACCAAAAAGGCATGATGTCCATGGAAGAGGCTATCTACTTCCACTTAAAATATGCATAGAAAATTGGTAAAGGCAGGAAACATGCAAAAGATCTGATGTGAAGTAAATGGTGGCAGAGATGCTCTTAGATTAATTAACACCTTTAAAAATTACTTATTTCTGACCATACCAATAACGAAGCTTGAATTAAAAAATATGCAAAGCTGGACAACTGGTTATGCATAACCAGTCTACCCACAGAGGCAGCATAATGGGCTTTTATTGTCACCAATGAAGAATGCAGAAGAAATTACCAAGTAATTGGTAGATAGTAAATAAGGTTCTCTAAAGAGAGAACTGCCAACAAAATAACATAGTTCCAGTTTTGCTCATCTGAAAACGTTGAAATATGATGAATTGGGTGTTTCAAGTCCATGAGAGATTATAAAGATAATGAGAACTTTAACTGCTTTCTGATGTCTGAGGTCTTTTGTAGAGTCCATAGTTTTGTAGACACAAGGTGGGAAGGGAAGGGAAGGGAAGGGAAGGGAAGGGAAGGGAAGGGAAGGGAAGGGAAGGGAAGGGAAGGGAAGGGAAGGGAAGGGAAGGGAAGGGAAGGGAAGGGAAGGGAAGGGAAGGGAAAGTCGAATCATACAAAAATGTGAAGCTTCTTGTTAAAGACTACAGCCTGTAGCTGCACTGTATCTGGTGCCTGGTCCAGCTGAAGGGACCAGTTATGACAGCGACCCAGCTTATGCAAAGAACATATAAGATGTCCAAACAGGGATCAGGCAGCACAGGGATCACCATGAACATTGTCAGCTCTGTAGGAGGTAAAAATCCATGTCCTTGACTCCTCTTTGTATAGATATGTACGCATATAGCTGTGTGCTATATATGGATGTATAAATAGCATATATAGATGTGTAGACACATAGCTGTGCATGCAAAAAATAGCCTGCAGAACAACACTGATGAACTGTGAGGCAGTGAGGGCAAGAGCTTTGGGGGAAGAAGCAACTGAGAAGACTCATGGGAGAAAAAAAGAACCACCATTTTTATTAAGCAAGGAGCTGAAAGATCTATTTTACATTTGTAGTGACAACTATGTTAATAACCTCCATCTTCACAAGTTTTGAATTTTCTCTAATGTTTTAAAAGAAACTTATACTGGCTGTAAAATTATGGCTAAAACAAAAACCGGCTTAAGTGAAATCCAGTGGCTCACTTGTATGCTAAGCACAGTTGTGTGTCTGCTTCTTTGGCTGCCCTCTGGAAGAGCCCAGGTCTTCTCCACAATAAATATATCACCATCAGGTACCACATTTGCCCCCATGGCCTGGCAGCACCCTGGAGAAGCCCTAGACATCTACACCTCTGCAACTTACTCCATGTACATGGAGCCATCTGGAGTAATCCTCAGCACTTTGGCACTTCTCAGGCTCAAGGAGCGCAGAAGAGAGACTCGGGGAAATCTGTTTTTCCTGTGGGACACATGGCTCCTTCAAGTTTCTTCTTTTTTCTTCCAGGAAGAGCAAGCTCCTGTGTTAGTCACAGCAGGTATGTCACCAGACCCTTGGAGGACAGCCATTCCTGAGCTGTGACTGCTGTGTCTCATTTCTGTTCAAAGGCACAAACATGAAACCCAAGTCTTTGACTGTGCAAAGTGACAGTGCAGATCCATGACTCACCACCGTCACAAGACTGTAGCACTGCAGCTCCATGAGGCAGCAGCACGTGGCCTCCTGCACCCAAAGGCAGCAGGAGGTGACACCAGCTGTCCTTAAGACTCCCAGCACATTTACCCCAGAGAACTGACATGAGAGAGGTTGTATTTGACTCTCCTTGCATGACTCACCGCGCCCACCTTTGTGTGAGCTCTGGAGCAAGTTGCTGTGGCTGGAAGCACATCTTTGGCTGGGTGCACGTCTTCTCAGGACACATATTCTTTCTTTCATTGCACTGCCAGTTGTGGCAGGTAACTGCAGATGTTTATTTTTGCTAACACTGGATCATCTGGCAAGGTGTCTCTTTCCCTTGCCTTTCTTCTCTCTGGCCATGCAGATGCCAGCCAACAGGCAGAATATGATCCCTTCCCTTCCCTTCCCTTCCCTTCCCTTCCCTTC
>VXBT01005026.1:115760-283650 GCA_013400235.1 Oriolus oriolus
CCTTCCCAAACCTTCCCTTCCCAAACCTTCCCTTCCCTTCCCAAACCTTCCCTTCCTGAACCTTCCCTTCCCCCTTTTTTCCAGATGTTTTGCACTCAGACAGCTGTTTCCCTCAGCAGCCCCTCTCCTCCCAGATCCGGCTGCCTGCCTGTGTGTGCAGCTCCTGCAGCCCGACTACAGCAAGGTCAGCAGTGGCTGCAGCACCAGCAGTTGCCCCTTTCAGGTCAGAGAGCGTGGACAGGGCACAGGGTGATGGAGCTGGCACAGGTGTAATGACACTGAATAGCACTGTGGCGCATTTTCCCTACTCCTGCCCTCACACACTCTTAAATCACCTGCAGGGTTCATAATGGCCAAACCTGAATGCATTTTCACAGCTTTAGCCCTAGAAAACTAGGGCTATCACCTCCCCCCTCTATCACCAGTCACATTTCAAGTCCCTGCAGCACAGCATGGAGACACTGCAGCTGTTCAAACAAACCATTTCTGGAAGTGCTAACACAAGCAGGCAAGAGGACAGCAGGATTTGGAAATGGCTGAGCCATTTGGCTGCAATTTTCCAATGAATTTTAGTTGGAGGTAGTACCACCCCCTCATCTTCCAGAATAAAAGATTTCCACAATTACTGTTACAGACTGATAAGGATTTTGGGTTTTTTTATGTATAAAAGAATACAGATGCCTGCCATCAGTCCTGCCTAAACTGATAAATTACAAGATCTTGCCTGAAGTAATTTACTTATTGTACAGCATGCACGATTCCTGCCCTGCAGAGTTTACAGTCTCAGCTGCCTTTTGTGCTTGTTACAGTGAAGTGCACGGGACTTCTTAGCTTCTAAGTGATATTCAAAAATTGAGTTTATCAGCAATCTCAAAATATAATAAATAATAAATAATAAATGAGTCAGGAATGCTGATATAAAAAAACTGTGCAATGAACCCCTGCAAATTTTAAGATTTGACCCTGAAAATCCTAACTTATATTGACTTTAATAATTCTTAAAAGTTCATTGTAACCAAAACTACAGGCTTATGTTATATAAATTTTACAGGGTTGTTGATGCTGTTGGGTTGCCCTATGTTTGTTGTCCTTGTGCAACTTGTATAAAGCGGTTGCAAAATGTTATTTTTTCCAGTATGATAAAAATTAGCATCCTTTTAAGCCAAGGTGAAATGATTGCCTTTAGGCACATTGCTAGACAGTTTGGCCTGTAATTTATGTGGCTAGTTCAGACAGTATGAAGAGATATCAGTAGCTCTGTATTGCTCCAGGCTTCTTCAGAGACTTTGTGTAGTGAATTTAAAATTATTTTTCTCTCACTTGCAAAGTGATTTTGGATTTTTGTCTGAAAAATGCCCAGATCCACGGCTCACTGGTTCAAAGATAAGACTCATATCTCTTTAAAAGGTTTTCATTCATCCAACAATTTTAACTGTTGTACAGGGAAGGAAACACGCAGATTTTATATTGTTAGCAGGCTGCTCCATGCTCCTCTAGGTTATTTGTTGTTTCTGCATCCAGTCTTCCCTCGCTGCATGAGAGCAGCTGTGACTCTGATGACAGGTTGTGACACACAGGGAGATCAGCAGAGTCCTCAGGGTTAGCAGGCAACTTTAATCACTAGAGTAGATGAAAATCAGAATGAAAACATGTTGCTGGGAGTAAAAAAAATAATTCAGTTCACGGTGAATACTGGAGGGGAAAGACAGTATGCTTTGGTATCTTTGGCTGTGATGGCTGCTGTGTTCTATAGCTCTCTCTCTCTTTTTCCAGGTGAGTTGAGCTATGAAGGTCAGCTTTCTGTGCCCTCTGAGTAGAAGAGGTACTTACAGCAAGGCAATTCAAAGTTTTCTGAAAGTCGTTCAGTATCTCTTGACACTTCACTTAATAATTGCCGCAGATGACCCAAGGGTGAAGTCACTACCAGCACTGCTACAACAGCTATAATGGCAAACTACTGTCACCTTAACGACTTCATGTACTGCTAAGTTTAATGAAAAATGTGCCACTTCAGTGAGGCCAAAGATACCAGAAAATGGGTTTTGGGAAATAACAGTATTACCTCAGAAATGTCATCTCCTTGGTGGCTGAAGAAATTAATTTCATAAGGGTGTAAAAATCCTCATAAATGTTTGACAGCTTTATGTAAATGCAATAAACCAAAGGTGTAGGGAGAAGAAATCAAACTCATTTCGCATATATGATGTACAACAAAATTATAGTGCAGATGAGGACAAAGTTACTTGTAAATGTTAAACACATGGTTTAATATCTAATATGGCGACAGTGGCCCTGCTGAGCGAGATGTGCAGTACTGTTATATCATGGTCACCATGGCTGGGGTGGGTTGTGAACGAGCAGTGCACAACTCTCCTTCCTGGAAATCACGTGTTGGAGTTTGTGGGCTCAGTCAGAAAAAAATCAGAAAATGAGAAATGTCTGTGAGTCACATTTGTGACTGTAAGAATTGTAAGTCTAACTCTTGGAAGCTTAACACCAGTAAGAGTCTGTTTAACTCTACCGAAAGCTTTTCTTCCTTAAAGGGTTGAAGTTACTGTGCAGACAGCTTTGGAACATAGACACTTTCTGAGAACTGCAGATGTCTTGTGTTTGGCCTAACTTGACTTCCATTTGCTGTTCAGCTGAAATCTCACATTCAAGCTCTTCTCATCCTGTTAAGGGTGGAAGGACAGAAATCTGTGAGGTGATCCACTGAGGACCCCTCAGCACATCCAGACAGAGGGCTGGGTGCTGCCCCCATCCATGACTGGCTGTGCCTTCCTGTCCCCGCTCCCCCTCTACCAGACCACCTGTGGTTAAATATGCAGATTGCTGCAAGATCCAGTATGCTTGTTCATTGCACACTGGGGGAACAAAAAGGTTTCCTCTTTAAAATCTCATGATGATAAAGTAGATAACTGATGCTGTTCTTGAACAGATATTAATGTAAGCCACGTTGCAAATACTATATTATAGTATATAATAGTATAGTTATACCTACCAGTATCTTCTCTGATGATGAGTTTTATCATCCTGTTGACCCTTGAGCACAGGTTTATTCTGACATATATACAACACGTGTGCCTGGACCTCCTCCTTCAGCACAGAGCTGCTCAAGACAATGTTGCTGGATGTCAATTTAGAGCAGCTTTTACTTTTGCCAGTACTAGATATCTGTGTGCAGAGAAGCTCCTGGTGCTGCCCTCCCTGGCTCTATTGATTTCCATGGCAAACGGGGACCTTTGGCTGGCTTCCCTGCTGTGCTGGCAGGAGGAGCGGGGTGCCCCGCAGTGGGGGCCTGGGCCACGATGCAGGCGCTGAGGGGATTGCCAGCGCTGCTGCCCCAGCTGTCCGCCCTGCCTGAGGCACACGGACAGCTGGACAGGAGCTGCCCACGAGCTGCTGAGGGATCACAGCGGTGAAGTGCCGCTCTCTAAGCCGTGGCAGCTGGGCAGCTGCTGGGAGAGCAGCTCGGGAGGCCCTGCCGGGACTGGCACGGACAGCCGGCACCGGCGGCCCGGCAGCTGTGGCTGCCTGCGGGTCACAGCCCTTGTCAACCTTCTCCGAGCATGAGAGCTGACCCCTCAGCATAGGGCAGGTTTGGGCTTCTACATTTGTTTTTCTTCCCTGGTCTCGTGTTATAATCCTTTTCCACCATTGCCAACCACTTATGAGAATTAATGTCAGAGCGTAAATCAGAGCTAAATGGACCAAAGAAAGAGAGCAAAAATTGATTTGATGCTGTAACATCAGTAGGCACGCCAGATTTTCAGGGAAAGAGCTGGAGACTGCATTAGACTGACTCATCACTATGTTTGCAGCTCTGGGGAGGTTTGCAGCTGGTTGGGTAAGTACGCTGAGCAGAGTGAAAATTGTTGAGTAAAGAAGAAAATAAATCCATGCTAAAAGCATACGGGCTTGTTCTGTGCTGAAATTTAGACAAAGGGCTGTTATGAAGTTGTTTTCTTTATGTCTAGAGCCTGTTTCAGACCACGTTCGAACAGATCTGCAGATTGCTGCAAGCTCCAATATGCTTGATAGGGAGTTTCCTCATCCTGTCGACCTTTGAGTGCAAGTGTCTTTTGATATATGTGTGAGATTTCTCCAAAATCCACCCATGGCCAAATCACTGGGGTACCCTTTAGTAAAAGAAGAAGTGTGAGGCTGCCCACCCATCAGCTACAGTGACCCCAGCTCCTGAGCCTCTCTGACTGTGACGTTGCTGTAAACACAGCTGCCATCATACTGGGAAACACAAATCCCATCGGGTCCTGCCCAAGAGTTGGGGAAATCCAAGCCACAAATAGAGGCTGGGCGTAGAATGGATTGAGAGCAGCCCTGAGGAGAAGGACTTGGGGGTGTTAGTTGACAAGAAGCTTGACATGACCCAGCAACGTGCACTCAAAGCCCAGAAAGCCAGCTGTGTCCTGGGCTGCACCAAAAGGAGTGTGGCCAGCAGGTTGAGGGAGGTGGTTCTCCCACTCTGCTCTGGTGAGACCTCAATTGGAGTAGTGTCCAGCTCTGGGCCCCTCAGCATGAGGACATGGACCTGATGCAGCAAGTCATGAGCAGGGCCACGAGGAAGATAAGAGGGCTGGAGCACTTCTCCTATGAAGACAGACTACAAGAGTTGGGGCTGTTTAGCCTGGAGAAGAGAAGGGTCCAGAGGCACCTTATAGCACCTTCCAGTACCTAAAAGGCCCTTACAAGAGAGCTGGAGAGGGACTTTTTACAAGGGCTTGTAAGTGATAGGACAAGGGAGAATGGATTCAAACTGAAGGAGGGTGGGTTTAGATGGGATACTTGGAAGCAATCCTTTACTGTGAGAGTGGAACAGATTGCCCAGAGAAGTCGTGGATGCCTCATCCCTGGAAGTGCTCAAGGTTAGGCTGAACAGAACTTTGAGCAACTTGGTCTAGTGGAAGGTGTCTCTGCCCACGGCAGGGGGACTGAAACTATATGGTCTTCAAGATCCCTTCCAACACAAACCATTCTATGATTCTATGATCTCATCAGGAGTCTGAGCCATAGGCTGGACCTCAGGTGCCTTGAGGTGTCCAGACACCATGGGACATTCAGGCAGAGCTTCTTCTTCACTAACCCTGGCCTCAGGGAGATCATTGTAGGGGACTTTTTAGTCATACAAACATCTATCTATGCAGCAAGTGGGGAGCCCAAGACTGGGTCAGGGTGGAAGTCCAGAAAACTTTCGGGTTTTCTGTTTAATTTAATGTGCTTTTTACTTTAGTGTTGTACTAGTGCTGTACTAGTTTACTTTAGTGTTGCACTCAGCGTCAGACACAGAACTTCCTCTGTGCTGGTGGCAGGGTGATGGATCAGGGCACATGGCTGGTCCGAGTGCTCTGCCATCAGCCTCACAGCTCCCCACACACTGGTGAGGGCCACACGGCCACATCGGGGCAGCAGGCTGCTGTGTTGTGTTCAGCAGGAGACTGAAATGGGTAGGGTGGCCCACGTGTGCATGGGTCTGCACAGCTCAATACACATCCTTAACCCAGCCTGTTGGCTGGATGCATGGAGCTCCAGTAACAGACTCCAGTCCCACCCACCACGTAGGCCTACCCACCCCCAGGTCCTTGTCACTCTCCTCTGAGGATGTACTCCATCTTTTGCATTGCAAGGATGATGCTGGATGACACGGCATGTGTTCTTGGCATCTCACCTCTTCTTTTTTATGTGTATCTTATTTAAACCTGAAAATATGAAATTAGCCGCAGCTAGTAGTTTTCTCAGTCTTTGGAAGACTGTGTTGCAAGAAGCATGAACAGCTTTCCTTTCAGGACATTCTACCGATAGAGATTTTATTTTCAATTGTTCTTCCTTTTTTTTTTGATTCTTGGATTTTATCCAGCTGTCAACTGACCAGGAAACTGTAAACATACCACACTTTCAGATCATTAAATAATTGTGTTTGTTTATTCCGTTTCCTTACAGTTTGCTCCAGCTTCAACTCTGACCTGCAGCAGAAAGCACAAGAGGAATTACTTGGAGTGAATATGGGTTTCTAGGTCAAACAGACCTTAGGGGCTGAAGTTACAAGTGTGCATCTTATTTGTCCCAGCTGTTGAGGTCTATGTTTGTTTTGTAGTGACTACTTGTGCCCTGGTAGTTCCAATTAGGCAAGAAGATACTGAAGCATAAGAAGTCCTGAGGAATTTATAGTCTACTTGTGGCTGAAGTGCAACAAGCTAATGGCACAAGCAATAGGAAGGAAGGTGGGAGGAACAGCAGGGATAACAAAAACAGGATTGTGTGGTTATCTAGAGAGATATATGTGGGTAGACTGTGGTTCTGAATCACATGGAGAAGGGATACTGCTGAAATCCAGAGAGCTGACACAGCACTGCTCACCCTTGTGCACCAAGGCTCTTGTGGGTATCAGGGTCAGACACTGAGGCCATGGAGGAGCTGCAGGAAGCTGGCAAGGATTCCCTTGCTTACAATGATGTTGTGAGAGACCTGGAAAGAAAGGAACTCTTCCAGACCAAATTATAACATAAAGTATTTTGGGAAGGCCGCTGATAGCATGAAAGGGAAAGGAGGCAGACTACCAAACGACCTTTACTTTTTGACTCACGAGAATTTTTTTCCCTGTTGCTGTGTTTACCAGCTAATGTTATAAAGTTAACGTTGCTTTTGATGTGTTCCAAGATACTATCAGTGGTATTCACAGTAATTCATTCAGGTAGGTGTAGGTAATAGTCTAGGAACAATTTTATCTAGGCTGCAGTCTATAAAATGGCTGCTGCTGATTCATTCTGTTGTTGTTTGCCTTACAGTGTTTTGCCAATGTTTGCCTACATAGCACTTGCCTAAAGATGAAATCTTAATCAAGAAATTTTGTATCCTTATGTAATCTCTGATGTCCATGGCAATCTTTTTTATTGAAACACTTGCATATGAGACCCACAGCCAGTCTTGGTCCATCAGGAGGAGCATAAGAAAGCACAGCATCAATCCAGATGAGTTTTGTCATGACAAAAATGACATTTAACATGAAATGATGCAGAGAGATATGCTGTCAAACGAGGAAGAAACAGAGATAGGTCTTTATACAAACTAGTACGGTTTTGACTCTCTTGTTTTTAGAAGGTGCTCATCATATTTGCTTGTGAGGTTCCTGGAGAAACTTTTGCAAGATTTGTGATAACTGCTCTGGCTGGAGAGCTGGTGGGGAAGGGCTGGTATTGGTGGTGCCGAGTTCCCTCTTGCCTTTACTATGTACCCTTTTGTTCCTTTCTCTTAATTTATCTAATGGAGGGAACAGTGCTTGTGTAATAGCAATCTCTTGCTAAATTCTAAAGCCCATGTATTGCCTTTTCCTCTCTCTGGGCAGAGAGAGAAGTGTGAGGATAGGAGCACACTATGGGCTGTTCAGATTTAGCCTGCTCCAGAGTGGGCTTGAGAGTGGAGAGAAGCTGCCTGTCGCTTTCTAGCAGGTGTATGGAGCATGTTCAAAAGGTGCTTGTGTGCTTGACAGACACTTTCCTTTTCTCATTTGCTTTCATTAATAAAAAATAAAGAGCAAAATACCAGGGACCAGAGTGCCTGTATAAATTTCAAAATTCAAATATACAAATATGATTTTTTCCTACTTTGATTGAAGTAAAGAGAAATTATGAGAAATTTCTTCATTTTGCACCTTTAAAAATATTTTAGATGTGAATTCGGTTGTTACTTTCTCCCTCTTTAATTTTGTGAAGCCTTGAACTCAGGCCATCAGAATACCCTGTGCAGCAGTTACAAAAAAATCAGAACAGGGAGTACCATGCCTTTCCATCAATGCTGTGCCACCCCAGCTGGTTAAACTGCAGCTCCAGCTGCAGGCAGAGCCCCATCCCGTTGCCATCAAGCACTGCTTCCTGGGCCCAGATTTCATTTCCATGCCTGAGTAAATCCACCCACATGCCAGACTAAGTCCTGCTGTGCCTGACATTTCTGTTCTGAACAGGCTCTGGGATTCAGGAGCTGCCTGGAAAACATACAAGTATGATTCAGCCATGCAGGTCTGCTTCCTTACTGTTTGTGTTAGCAGAAAGGAAAGTCAGAGGGGAGTTCAAAGGCAGCCCCACTGTGCTGAAATGACACTTAGAAAGATCAAGCATCACAGCCTTGTAGTTGGACACAGCCAGTCCAAAGCATTTTATTTTTAGGGAATCACACCAGAAACTAAAATAGCTCATTAACAAAAATGCGCTAGAAGAGAAATGCAAATCCCTGCTCAGATTTCCGTGCTGCAAAGAACATGACGGAGCTACTCAGGGGTTACACAGGGTCTGCTCCCTGTGTGGCTTTGGCCCCTATCTGAAGTGACATAATTTTTTTGCAGACTTCTGCAGAACTGTCAGGAACATCTGTTAATTGACCACGACGTCTTTTGGCCACATCCAGCACTTGCAAGATAAATCCAGAACTAAGGATCCAAGTGTCTGGAGAGTTGCACAGAAATCACACTGATGCTGCCTGCCCCTGCAAGGCAGGTGTTTTAGGATCACCTGAAGTTAAAGGACCAGTGGAACAGAGATGGGGGAAAAGTAGGCTCTTTTCTTGTTTAAAACTCCAGACTGCTGCACATATTGTGAGGCTAATTGCAAATGCTGCTTCGATTTCTTGGTTTATTTTTCATAAGGGGAAAAAATCTGATGCAGTTCCTGTCTCTTTCCTATTGAATCATTAATGTACCAGATGGGCAGATGAGCAAGTAATTCCTATCCCTTTTTCCACAACCTCAGTCCATATCTCTGAGCAAGTCAGATCACCCATCCAGCCCTTTGTGTGTTTAGCTTGAGATTTTCAAGAGACCATTTGGTGTGAGGTAAATTCCCTTCTAATCTTTGAAATCCTTCCCTAGGGAAAAGGACTGCAAATGCCCTGGGCAGGGACTGTATGCCATTGTGTTTGAAAAGCTGTGACATAAATCTTTTCACCAGGCCTTCAGGTGTTTGTGCAAGGCTACAGTGTCACCATGATAATCTTCCTTTTCCATGCTCAGTGGGAAAGAAAAACAGAGATTGACAATAAATACTGGAAGAGCAGAGGGGTAAAAAAGGGAGAGGTATACTGAAAAGAGGGAGAAGTTAAAAAAAAAAAAAAGACCCAGGACAAGGACAGCAAATTGAAAAAAGGGCTTTGCATGCAGGAAGGAGAGAAAATGAAGCAACAGCACAGAGGGAAAAAATAAACACAAAAAAATAGAAATAAGACTACTAACAAGTGGAATAGAGCAGATGAAGCAAAAGGACAAAAGAATGGTTCATGAGGGAACAGGGAAAAGAGAGAGCAAAGGGAACAGTGCGTACTGATAGCTGAGCACTCAGGAAAATTCAAATGATGGTGTTTAAGAAATCTTCCTGTGTTCCTTGGAATTAGGATGCTTTTGGCTTTGCTGCAGGACTGAGAGGGAAAGCCAGTCTTCTTTGATCTGCTCCAGTGGTGCAGAATGACTCTAAGGGAATGTATCAATTAAGAAAATATTGAAATTGCTAGTACAGCATTTTATATATCTTCCACTGAAAGTAGGTTGCACCGAAAAATAAATGAACCATGATACTGGCCCGACAACAATCCACCGAGCTCTTTGTGGAAAAGGGCAGGAAAAGGTACAATTGTGCATGTTCTGTGGATCTTAATGATGACCACTGTGTTAGAAAATTGCTGTGCTTTTTGTTGCTAGGGCTCACCTCCTGCAGTAGCAGTGTAAAACTGTCCTTCATGAATTTGGTAACCTTTCTCCCCATGAAAATGTATGCTGAACTCCTACCAGTTAATTTCCTTAAGGCATGAGCAAAAAACCAGATTCCTGGTGCAAAATGTCAAATATCAGACAAGATGGGTCATAGGAGGAAAACTGCAGTGTTTAGAGGCTGGTGATGATAGATTTAAAGATGATGGAGATGTAGAAAATGAGTTTACTCTATCAGAGAATGGCCTGAACTTTCGGGTGTTTAAACTCTCACAGTTCCTCATGCAGCACTGGATCTTCTTCATTCTTGCACGAGGTACCTTGACACCCTGGCTGTGTGTTAAGGTTTCCTGTTCCTGATGTACGAATGGGAAATTAAGAGCTGAAAAATTCCTAATGGTAAACTCATTCCCATGTCTTTGTGCACCTACAGAAGTGCTTCCCACTCCCTGCTGTTATTTATTTAAACTGAGACATTTCAAAAGAGCTTTCAAACACAGAAACTTCATTTTCATTACCTAAGGCCACATAAAACATGACTGGAGATTATTCCCCGGATTCATCAGGTCCATGGCTACTCCATTTTCTGCCTTGACCAAACAAGAAATCATTTAATCTACCTCTATCTTTGTCCTCTCATGAGTCTGCTGATCCCAGCTTCTGTCCTTCATCTGGGTTATAATGAGCACCATGTACAGTGCAGAGTATTAGGTCAGTCGGGAGCAGAGAGGAGTGTTAATGTTATGAGTCCTGTACTAAGACTGCAGCCTGTCAGAGCTGTGCTGCTGCCTCCAGCCACATATGCACTCAATTTCCTTTTCCTGGCACTGTATAGAGTGGGAAGATCTTGTCAAATTGCTTGATTAATATTTCCTTCATCTTTGACAAAGATAAGAAAAGGAGATGTGGATCTGGGTGTTCTTTCTTTTTTAACCATAGCCAAGTAACAATTGTAGGTACATCTTTTATGATGTGATTTTTTTTCCTGAATCAACAGTGAATAGAAAAAACATCAGGTACAGCAATATGCAGGAGCATATCCAGATTTATTCTGCTGTGGAAATAAAACAGGGAAGTAACACTCTCAGCAGCAGTGTGTTATCAGCCTTCAAAATTCCCATGAGGAAATTATGTAAATCTCTATTCTGTCTCTAGTCAAAGTCAACAGACTTGTAGGAGAGTCAAACAAGGGTAATTCCAGATGAATCAGACAAGGGTAATGTATGAGTACTGTGGAGGAACAGTCTATCTGCCTTCCTGGTTGCAGGTGGTGTACACTGGACTTCCAGAGGCTGTTCAGGGCAAGGGAAGGAAGAGCTGCACAGATAACCAGTACAGCTGGAAAACAGTTCCAGAAAGCTGGAAAAGAACTGCAGTTAATTTGGGGGTTGAGCTATCATTTCTGTATTTTTAACTATATGTTTGTTAATGAAAATGTCATTTTAATACAGAAATGTAAATAATATTTTCTTCTTTTTTTCTGAAAAAATGTAAAAATAAAAGAAGCCGGGGAGTATCTAGAGGGACGACTTCGTTAGAGTTCGAAACCAACAGGATTTGATAAATCATTAAGTGTATGTGTGTACCCAAACTAGTGGTCTTGCACAAAGAGAAGGCTCCAGTCAAAACTTCTCTCCAGCCCAGCAGATGATTTGTTAATAGGAGGGGTGTTTTGCATGCCTGGCTGGAAGTTATGAAAGGGACTCATAGGGCACAGGATGGAAACTGTGGAGGGAGGTTTCTCAACAGCCCATTGAGAGCAGTGACCCAACACGGGCTGGAGAAAGATGCAAACAGGTGACAACAATGCAGCCGAGGATTAGGATCTTTTGGCCCGTATGTTTCCTGTAGGTGAATACAAGAACTGAGCAGCTCTGCTCAGAGTCAACCACCTGTTTACTCAGCATTGCAGAGGGCAGCCAGCTTTGCATCATTGACTGGATAGCCAAAAATGTGGCCAACACCTAACTGTGTGCTAACGCCATGCTCCCAGGGTGCAGCACAGAGCTCCACCCACAAAAGGGTCACTGCCAGCAGCAATGCCCCATGTTCCTGTGTGAAATGCTCCTCCATCCCTCCCTGTAGTCTTTCTGTTCCAGGCCACAGGTCACTCCATGTGTTCTCAGTGCATGGTGGACATTTGCTTCTGCTTTTCAGATCATTGTATCAGCAATCTCTCTCCCCAACACGGTTTCTCAGGACTTTCGCTTTCTGAACAGTGGTCTGCTCATCACTCCATTGTTTTCACTGGTAAGAAGGTATGAGTGGAGTCACCTTCTCCTTTGGAGATACGGTCCCCAAAACCACTGCCTCCTTGTGCTTTCTGCTCAAGAGAGATGAAATCCCCCTCCTGGACCCAAAGCCAAATCTGCAGGGGAAAGGGCTGCTCTGGTCCTACCCATGCCAACCATACTGCCTGCAGCAAAGAAGCAGGAGGCACCATTACATACTGAAAAAGATTTCTGGCTTGTATCTGTACATTCATCCATGGGGGCTTTCATTCCTGTATTGTATTTATAGGTCCCCAGGCTTGGGAATATTGGTTTAAATGAGGCAAATGGTAACAGTTGAAGCTAAATCCCAGCACCTGCTTCCATAAGCTGTAGTGGTCATCTTCGTTCAGCTGCTCTCCATTCGCCTTCACAACAGGCCTGCCCATTGTAATCAACATGCTAAATCTCACTGGCCTCACTGGCCAGGTCCAATCTCCCTAGAAGAGCTCAGGGTTCAGAAACCTGCACCACTGACCATAGGGGCATGGACAAAACATGAAAGTCTGTGCGTGCTCGTTGGGCATCATTGCACAGCGTTTGCATTCCTCGCTTCTTTTGTTTGACTGCAGGTGGAGGTGTGGCCAACATCTCCTGAAAGAAGGCCATGTGCTCTTTTAATATTTTACTTGAGCCTCTTACATTCATAGAAGAGAATGACCTTTTAACTATGTCTCTCATCTAGTTTCATTCTCATGGTCAATGAATCACACCACAAGCTTTGATTGACCGAGTGTGAAAATTACACCATAAGGTCATCTGTCTCTTTGAAAAAGCAGCTGTTCCATTTTTCTGTCTAATTGAGTTTGTCCTGCTGAGAAGGACATGAAGTTTCTTTCATATTTCAAAGTGATGAGTTCTTTGCATAATTTCAGTGAATTTGGAGTGGGAGAGGGACTGCTTCTGCTTATTGCTACTTCATTCTCAGAGGAAATGTAGGAGGCTGATTTCATTATCTATGAAATGTAACTCACACAGGCTGCTTAATGGCATTCCTGCACCATTGTGATGCGTGGTGATGAGGGCCTTCTATATTTCACCTATTTCTGTCAGGTTGGCATTAGCCTGGACTGCTGCAGAGGCAGTGTTTGAATTCCCCTGGAGTAAAGAGCACCTGTACAAGAGACAATTCTCCCATTCCTCTTTGGCTAACTAAATGGCAAAATGGTGCCTTGTTATCACATTTCTCTGCAGTAATGTTCAAGGGAGAATGGAGAAGAAAGAAATATAAACAAAACAAAAAAAGCCACAACCAAAAAAAAGAAAAATAATCCAAGCCCCTCAAAAATCCAAGAGCGGCTAAAAGACTCTCTCCTTCCCTGTTACTGCTAAGTACAGCCATGAGCATCTGACTTCTAGCAAGAAATAACCAAAGCTGAATCACAGAAACTTCTTACTGCTCTGCCTATACTTAGGCAAGCTCACAGGTGCAAGTGGTGTCAAGGCAAGGCTAAGACTATGACTCAAGCCATTTTGAGATAAGGAAGCAAAACTGCTTCTCCTAGAGTCATAAAAGCAAGACAAGGTCAAATCTATGAAACTTTTATTTAGCTCATTAAATGAAAGCAATACAGACTGTGTAGAACACTTTCTGCACCTTCTTTACAAAAGTGAAGCTTTTTTCTGATGAAACTAATCAGCCTCAGTTCCATCCTGATTTTTATGCAAGGTTTCAGCCAGGTTTGCAGACTATAAAGTGAGCAGCCTCCTGAGTAGAAAAGTACAGGTTTATGTCTATGTGTGTGATAGTATTGTGCCTTCCCAGAAAAAGCCCTGTTGCTATCCAGAGCAACCCTTTCCACAGTCAGTGTCACTATTCTGATCAGCACTACGATTTATCAGCGAGGACAGGAGGGAGACCACTGTGGAGCCAGCCTTACTGTAAGAAGGGGCAACAGGTACTTACCAAGGGTCCCTCCAGCCTTAATTCTGCCTCCAGCAGTGTCCACATCCAGAAGTCTAGGAAGAAGCTTAAGTAACTGGATAAATGACCTTTTCCCTGTGATATCACTAGTTTCCTTTTCCTTTCTAACTTTGAAAAAGAGACCATAAAATGCAAACCATTTAGACCATAAACTCTTAATAGCCACATTTTCTCTATTAGCAACTTCATTGTGAAAATAATTTACCTCCTGATCCCTCCTGTGCTGCTTATTCCAGCAAATGTCTCAGCTTCAGTGAGGAAGCAGTTCAGGGCCCAAGCTACACAGAGACCATCAGAGATGAAGGGCACCAGGTCCTATTATGGTTTTATGCTGCCATAATAAACCTGTATGGTTTTATTATTGTCCTTAGTTTAGATTCTTCATCTGTGCTCGGTTATAATGCAAGTGGAAAGTTGTATCAGGGAAGCAGAATAGGCTGCTAATTTCACCCTGATGCCTTTAGCCACAATATCACTGTTGAATTCTCTAGAAATTTATTAGAAGGACCGAATGTTGCTGGAGTCTTTTTTGCTAAAATAATATGAACTTTCTTTCAAGGTCACTGCATTCTTGGGTAGCCAATAAGCTTTGATGCTCATTAATGGCTAAAACAAGCCTCAGCTTTAATCAAAGGTGCATTAACTCACATCCTGTTGTTTGGCTCTATGATTGCAAAACTAAAATGACTGAACACAATGTGGCAACATACATGGTTTAGTAAGCACTGCTGCCAACTCTTCTTGGCATAAAATGAGTTGACTCATCTTGAAAATAGGCCTCTGTTCCTTAAAACTGGGGCAGGATGCAAATGCCTGCCTTGCTGACCATCACCCACATCATTACCAGTGTTACTTGTGGAGCACCAATGCACACTCTCAGAAGGGATCTGCAAAACATGTGTCCTGTTGAGCTGCTGTATTGCAGCAAGATGAAATCACTTGTATTATCAGATAAACCTGTAGACTACGAGTAAACCTAATGCAGACTACGAGTGTTTTGGGAGGGCTGTCTGTGTAAACAATCTGTCTGAGCTGAGCTCATTCTTTCTGGAAAGTAAAATACTGCATACTCATTTTGTTGGTTCCTTGGGGATATGCACTCCATTATCCTAACCTTGAAACTAACAGGTGTCAGGAGACAGAAAGCATGTAAGGGAGAAGAGCAGTTTGTGTGTGGGGAAGCATTACTCATGAATGGTGTTCTCCTGAAAAGGCTTGCTCTGGACACTGGATACATTGCTTTTCATTTCTTTGTAATCTCAGCTAAGTTATACCATGTGAGAGAATAGATTTACATTTTCCCACTCAGTTTTATGTGAACGGGATGGTAACTATTCAGTTTTTGACTGATTTTCCTTCATTATTTCATGTCACAAGAGGCTACAAATGTAAGATGATAACGCAGAAGGTCTGTAACTGGACCTGTGCTAAGTGCTGTGTTGAGCTGGATATGGCACACATTAGCTCCCCATGCATGGAAGTCCTGTGAAGCTATTCTAGGCCTTAATACACATAGTTATTCTGAATAATGCAATCCTAACTCAAAAGCAAGAGAGATAGAAATGACACTCTTGTTCTGTAGACTTGCACCCAAATCCTTGCCTTAAACATTGGTAGAGATCTGATTTTAGCCAAATCCCGCTGGCACTCTGTGAAAAATCTATTATTCTGAATAATAATAATGACCATACTAATCATATATAAATTCCTAGTGGATTAGAGACATTAAATAAAGGGGAAAAAATAAAAAAAAAGAAAAAGACAAAAAGACAAAAAAAAGAAGAAAAAAGAAAAAAAGGAAAAAGAAAGAAGAAAAAAGAAAAGAAAAAAAAGAAAAAAGAGAAAAAAGGAAAGAAAAAAGAAAAAAAAAGAAAAAAGGAAAAGAAAAAAGGAAGAAAGAACAAGTAAGGATCCAAATGTAAGCTGGTTAAAATGAGAATTGCCTTTCTCACCCTAGACCCTTCTTAGATTCAGGGCAGCCTTCTTCCACAACCTGGACTAGGATGACTCAGTAAACCTCTGCTAACCTTTCCTCCCTTTCCCCTCTGCTCCGTCATCCCAGTATGAGGAAGGCTTAGCATCACTGGCTTGGTGCAAACAGGTTTTCACATAAAAGGTCTGAGACTGGGAAGTGGCAAATAGCTGGGCGCTCATCCCACTGGCTGGAGCAGTGGTGTGCTGCAGAGCTCAGGTAACAAGTGACTGCCTTTAAAGGCACTAGTTTCCTAGACAGTTTTTGGTTACTGCTCCTTATTCAGCTGGCAGTACAGAGAGAGACTGTTGGATGGGTCTCACAGGAGCTGGAGGGTTACTCACACCTGCTCTTTCTGGGAAATCTGGTGTTTGGGCCTTTGAGCTCATTTTACGCACTGCCATGTGTCTTTGAACCCATATGTGTATTGTGGACCTTCTGAACAGTGATTAGGGCAGACTGAACTCAGTAGCTCAGGATGATCTTTTCAGACTTCCCTTTCCCCCACGTAAAGGTAGCTGCAGCAGCAAACAAGAAAATGGATGGAGAAAGGAGAAGAGGACTGCAGGCACCAGGATGCCCTTATGGCAATTGATAGAAATTTTGTGGCAATTTATAGAAGGAGTTTTTGGCTTCCAGCTTGCAGCTAGTGAGGTTAAGCATGATGTTTTTTTAAAATTTAATGCTGGACTGTGCTTTTCCACTCATGGCATACCACTGCCCAGAGATTTGGCAAGAGTAGGCTCTGCAGTAGTGACCCGGGACAGGCAAGCATTGCTTGTTTAATAAAGAGTGAAATCTTGAACAGGGGTATTTATCCTGCATGCCATCACGCACACGCTGGGCAGTGTGAGCATAGTTATATAAACTCCTGGAGAATTTTCTCTAATTCAGAACAGAGCCCAGGCAGCTTTACACCAGGGCTGCAGAACAGCCAAACTCAGCCTCCTTGTCAAGGCCAGTGCCATCCTGGCCCCTCCAGCCCTCCCACCAGAAATGCACACCAAGGCTTGCTATGGGTCTCCTGGGAGAGCCTCCTGCACTGTGGTTGGGTGATTCCTAAAGGATGCAGACTGCTCTGTCCCTGGCAAAAGCGTGGAGTCAACCTGTTGGTGCAGAAGTGTTTGGGGAGGGCAAGTGCATCTTTCCAGATGACTCAGAGGTGCTGACACACCGTGGCGGCAGGTTAAGGTTGATCTCCATAGCTGCTTGCCCTGTTTTCCTTCAGGGAGCCCTGTCCCCCAAGCAGGGGTGACAGGAAGGCTCATGAGTCAGCTCCTAAACCACCAGAGCCCTCAGTCCAGCGTGTTATGGGAAGTGCCACTGACCTGGGGTCACGCTCTGAAGCTCTGCTGTAAACTCCAGCTGCGTAGGAGCTGATTCACATCCCTTTCATCTCCTTCTGATGAAACTTTCAGGAACAATTTTTGTATCTTTCCTTCATCTTCTGTTGCTCGTGGGTCAACCTGAAATCAGGAATTAAATGCTCCTGCAGAAGCAGAAGAGGATGCTCCAGTACACTTGCTTGAGCAAAGGTGTTTCTTTTCCTTGGTCTAATTGTCCTTGTGTCTGTCAGTCTGACAGCTGGGTTATAACCTAAAATCTGGGCCTGATGGATGAACTTCAAAGAAGTTGTCTGTGCTTTAGAGAGAGTCTTTCTATTAAATAGAAACAGATGTCCAATCCATTCTTTGAAATTTCAGTCCAAGACTTGCTTTTGTTAGGCATTTCTCTGGGCCTTGAGGGATGGACCTAGCAAAGAGAAGTGGCCTGATTCTCTTCAAAGACAGTAATTCCAGACACTGTGGTGTAGCAGTGAGAACAAAACCCAGCATTTTTTCTTTATTTTTGATTTTAAAATGGTATTCAAAGACCTCAGCTGACAAGAACCACTGCACAAGTACATAGTGGGAAACCATCTCTCTTGCAAAGAACTTCAAGCTGATGGTCAGTGAGAGCATTAATACTTCATATTAATGCAATTCTGCAGGGAGAAGGAACCAAACCACACAGAGGAAGGAATCAGTTTACCTCATATGAGCTACCTAGTTTGGCTAGTCAAAGAAATTAGCTTTTTTAATGGTGATTTACCTTACGTTTAGATCAATGTTGAAGACCAATGTTTGCACCTCTCCACTGACAGGGGAGGAGAGCCTGCTTGACTGGCAGAGACCAGGTCAAACGGTCTAATTTTTAGGTGGATAAATTCAAGTGAGATGAGTCCCAGCCTTTTCTCCGTTTTCACTGCAGCAGGGCTAAGAGGTCTAATTGGAACACTCTGAAAGGGCAATACATACTCTTGCTGTGCACTTGCTTCCTTTAGTAGCCTTTGCATAGTGTCAGATCCTTCCAAGAAAACATTTTTTGTCCTCTCCACCAAAAGCAACATCAGGAAATTTTAATCATGTCTTGGTGTCAGTAACGCTTTGCCGCGGTCTTACATCACAGGCCGCTGAAATACTGTCAAGATGAATCTATGGTAAGATTTCTAAGGTCAGAATACCTTAGAAAAGTGAGGTCAGATGGTAGTCACCAATGGTTTACTGTCTTATTGAAGACTACATTGTGTGACATTTGACAAGTGTCCATCCATCCATACATCCATCCTAGGGATGATGTAATAGAGTGTATTTAGTCAGGGGCTGAGAGTCTGGAAGGGATTGGCAAGATGAGTGATATTTCAAGGAATTATGACAAATTAAAGCACTAGTTTTAAATAGCCAGTGTGGAGCTGAGTGAGGACATAGGCTTAGGAAGAATCAGTTGCAGGTATGGGAATGAACATGTAGAAATCAATTCTGATGAAAAACATGTGAGGGAGTTAATAATGCATCAAAAACTGAAGTAAGTGCTATACTGAGGAGAAAAAAACCAAACCAAATCATCAAGTGAGGACACTTAAATGGGAAATTTTTAATGTAAACCTAAGCTAATACAGCTGTTCACTTCACTTAACAAGGGGTGGAAGGAGCCTAAGGGAAAGTAACAAAGATACTCCAGAAAATATAACCCATTAAAAAAAAAAACAACTGGCACCACACAGTCCAGAGGAGGAAAATCTGAAGGAAATGTAGGCTGCAGTCTTCAAATATGTAGAAGATCACCATAAAGATGATTGGTTGATTTCATGCCCCACCCATATTCTGCCGTAGGTGAACAAGGAGCAAGAAGATGAGATTACAGTAGAGGAAATAGAGCACAGATGTTTGAGCTGCAGAGTACTTCAAGGGACCAAGGAGCTTTAATCGCTGGCAATCTTTAATAATGAGATCTTTTCAACCCTATATTCTAGGAATCTGTGATCTCACCCACTTTATGGTGAACGAATGAATTGAACACATGACCAAGCGGCTGGAATAATTTTCAGAAAAGAGCAATTTTTCAGCAATGCCAGGTCTTCTTGCTGGTTGCTCTAATCTTTGCCAGAACTTACATCTCTACCCGACTCCACATTTCCCTAGTTGCCAGAAAGAGTGATTTGGCGAGCTTGAAGCCTGCATTTTAGCTTAGAGAGGTCAAACACTGCTCATACTGTCCATGTGCACATGGTGGCCTTTGAGACTTTTTGGCAGAGCACTTGGCAGGCAGTGCAGACCCTCTCTGTCTTGGGGCTCAACTTCCCCAGAATTGTTTCATCATCTCTTCAAGCAAAATAAAAGCAGTTCTGGGGGTGGGGCTGAGGAGTGGTTGTTAAAATCCCTCTTTCCTCAGTGTAAGCAGCATCTTTATGAGGACAGCGAAGTACTACCAGCTGGAGAATTAATTTAGGAATTTCCTTTTATGGAAGAAGTCTTTTTCTAACACTACCAAAGAGAAGCTTTTAAAGAACAGCACTAATTTGAAAAGCTTACTGTTTCCTTTTAGGCTGCAGATTCAGTCTAAATAAAGAGCATCTTCCCATTGCAGTGCAGACATTTTCGAGTGCACTGACAGCAACAGGGAGATTTTGGTTATCAGTGAATCTGTCTGTGTTTTATTCGCCTAACAAAATAATTTTGTTGTTCAACATTAAACATCCGTATCAGATGGGAGGAATCTAATTCTCCTCGCTGGGGACAGATCCAGCTGTGCCGGTGGATGGAGGAGAGCGGGGAGGGAGAAACAGGGTGAGCTGTGTAACTGAATGGCCACAGCTACTCCGTGCAGCTGAGGGGGGCTGTGCGGGATGCAGCAGTGATGCTAATGAGAGGAGGGGAGACTCCAACCACCTTCACTCCCTCTTCCTCAGTGTGTCTGTACCTGGTTGTGAGCCTCCAGGCAACCTGCCTGCTACTCACATATAGTAATGCTGCTTTGTTCTGTGCAGTCCTGTGCTGGCGTAGGAATCCTGTTTCTAAAGATAAGACACTACATTTTGTTCTGGATTCTCATTTTGCCAAGAATGGGTGGTTTGCTTTTGATTTTTCTACAGGTCTCTTATGCCTAACTGTCTCAGCCTGTATTTTGCCTTTACGCTATATCCTAGCTTGTATTTGCCATTCAGCTAGTGTTTTCACAAACTTCGCTGGTTTGGGACCTAGTGACAATCTTAGGAGGTGTCTATCACCCAGAACTCCAGGTGATATCAGCTGTAGCTGAGTGCAAAAGAAACTGAGGCTAATCCATACAAGAAGTTTACAGACTGTGTCAGGTCCGATCCCTGCTGTATCCTTAAGGTTCTGTATCTCTCCAGCCCTAGGTGAGGCTGTCACCTCCTTCCTAGCTCATAGAAGGCCTGAATTCAGACAGACAAAACATCTCCTCTTGATTGATCTGGAATGATTTCTTGTGGGCTGGCACCGACACAGCTTTCTGCTATGACTTAGCCTGATGTTGCAGGCATTTCCAACTAAAGCAACAACCTGTTTCAGAGGAGTTCACTTCATTTAATCGGTGCAGAGGATAACTGCCCAATTTCTATTCTCCTAAGGAAGGTTTTTTGCTCTTTTGACTTTATGTCAACAAACCATGAACTTATCAAATTCCGCTGCTTCACTGTAATTACAACGTGGGCATGAGAAATCATTCACAGAGTCAAAGCAGAGATGTGGCTCCATAAATACATTTGTCAAACTGACCTCAAGCTGGCAGGCAGGCAGTACCAGTGCCAAAAAACATTTAGCAGGTGCAAGCATGCCAGCCACTTCTGGTATGCAGTATGTTTCTTTAGCAAGTAGATGGCTCCATGTGCTGCTTCAGTATCTGTGGACAATTCTCTCATGTGCTTCTATTTATTTGCCGTGGTGTTTTGGCTGATGCTGTGCAGAGCTTCACTTGACAGCCAAGCACCTCACAAACCCATTCTCTCTTCTCTTTTTTTCACTTGTTCCCCAACTGCAAAGTTTGTACTTTTTATCTTCTTCCAAGTGATTGGAATCCACTCTAACTTCAGAGAATTGAACATTTCATGTAAAGAGGATTGAATTCATGCTAAAAGGCAGAGTACAAGCAAGAGAGCAAACAGGCCCACCAGACAGACCCAGGGGAGGCAGGATGGAGAGAAAAAAAACCAATGAAGAGTCAGGACAAGAAATAGATGATGATGTTTAAGTGATTGCAGCAGTACATCTTCTACAATGTAAAAAAAAAATTCACTCTTGATGGTGAGGGAGAAGCTTGATTAAATGACCACAGGGGGAAAAAAAGGAAAAAGACATTAGGACAAGTCAACAAGAAGCATAAAGCCATGCATATGAGACTTGCTTACCAGTATTCTTCACGTATCAGCATATTTATTTAAGCAGGTTGGTTGTGCTTCACTCTTTTTTCAGCCTGGAAAGAGAAGAACAGAGGGCTATTAAAGCACAAGACAGCTAGGGTAACAAACGGGTATGGAGCCTGCAGAGCACTGGCTTTGAGCATACTCCAACCTCTGAAGGCTCCACACACATATAGTGAGATAATAAGATGCATGTGAAAGGTTTTGTTTGTATTTGTTTTGGTTTGGTTTTTTTGGTGTTAACAACAGTGATTTGCTTTGTCTTCTTGCAAGCCCAAGGGATTTTTGACATCCATATGCCAAGTTTGCTGCCACTGTGAAGAAGAAAAGGGGAAGGAAACCCAGGAAATAATGGCAGAGGTCCATAGAGCCAAAAGCAAAGGAAGTGGCATTAGAAGCCGTAAAAATGGGATCCAACTACAGGCAGCTCAAAACCCAGCTTGTCTGAATCCAGACCAAACTCATCTGAAATGTGCACAAGGTGCTTCCCTGCAGTTCAGTGCCTGGAGTGACTAAGGCTGACATTCACTGTAACCTGGTATAAGATGACTTTCTCGCTGAAAGAAACTGATTTTGTGCTTGCTGGCAGGTGAAGTTTCCTCTCTCACATGGAGACAGCAGGAACAGAAAAGTGGGAACAGAAGTGGAATATCTGGAAAGCATGGAAGGTACTTTGTTCAAATCCAGATCCAGTTGGGAATGAGACAATTGCTTCTTCTATGTCTCTCATCCAATAAAATTGGAGTATACGGCCTGGCTTGATATTTTTTTTCTTTTTTATTATAATATTGTGCAGTTCCCCTGGGTGAAAAAAGCACAAGACTGATGTGCAGCCTTGTGCCATTGGATCTATAACCAGAGTCAAAGGTCCTCACAGAAATAAACTGAAGGCATGAATGAATCAACAGGGTTGCAACAAACTGGGGAATAATGGAAGAGCAGAGTTCCTATGGTTGCTTAGACCAGACTGCAGAGGCCTGCACCTCGCTCACCTCCTCCCCCTCCTGCAGCAACAAAACCATCTTGGAAGCCTAGAGTACGGCACATTATGGGGACATCTGTCAGAAACTACACCCAAGCTGCTGTGGATGAACGTCAGATGGATAAGGTTGGTCACAGTCAATAAAAATGCGTGGAAGGTAATTTAATCATTCCATCAAGAGAAACACAGAACAAAGCTTTCCTTCCTACTCATGGGGTCTGTAAAAAGCCTTTAGAGCCAGGCATCCCCATTCCCCTCTGCAGCATGTAGACTCAGGGGCAAGACTCCTCCCCTCCCCCTTCCACCTTCAGGCTCATTCCTGTCAGCGTGTCATTTCTTCTGTCCGGCAGCCTGGCACTGATGGGGTTTGGAGGGGGCAAGCACCCGGCCTCGGCACTGGGGAGGTGCACAGCAGTGCTCACAAGAGAACCTGAAACTGGGCTTCCCATTCCCTGTCCAAATCCCCTCACCAGCAGGATGCTGTACAGGACTTGACCAGAGTCCTTCTGCCCATAGCTTGCTTGGAGGAAAACCAGGAACACTCCTGGTGTCTCAGGCAGAGAGGCTCGCTGGGAGGATTTTTGCAGGCTGCTCTTAGGTGGGTTACTCAGATACCTATAACCCACCTAACCAACGTACAAGTGCTCTTTGAATCCTGTTCTTGTTATCTGTGTGGCTTTGGTAACATCAGTGGGTTTATGCCCACCTAGCTTTTCCTTTTATGAACACATAAGATACAGAAGACATTTTTACAGAGTGCAATTAATGTCATCCATGCCAGAAACTGCAGTGGCATAATTACTGTAATAAAAATACCATCATTGTTTCTAATTTTAATATTGCCTAATCTCTGGCAGTAAAATTGCATATTGTGATGTTTGGAGCACATATCACATATATTAAAATTATGTTGGTGTTCACAATTGGCATTTATGAAGTTTTTGTACACAGTCACTATTTTTTCATCCTACTCTGAAGGCTGCCTAACAGCTACACATTCCTTTGTCAACATTTCTGGAGCAAATGTGCTCCTCTATTTCTAAAGACCGTGGTAACGCCTGCTTCAGAAAGTTTGTATGTGGAATCTGGTGAATATTTCACAGATGTGGAGCAGGACCTCCCTATCAGCCATCGGATCTGACCAGATGAAATTTATAACATCTGCTGTTCCTAGTCAGGCACAGCTTTCTGTTATTCCAGCTGTAGCTGAGCATGCACTAAGCACTTCCAATAAGTTCAACCTCCTCCTAACGTTACAGCAGCTTGTTTTTTTGCTGCCAGAGAAGAAATATTTTTCAAACCTAAAAGATTTATTTGGAGCTGTGATGTTGATACACCCTGTAATGGGCTTTCAGATTTTAGGCCAAAATACCAGAAGCCCCAACTGTCAATAAGAGTAACAGATCTCATGGCATCACCCTTCTCCAGAATTCAAAGAGTGCTATAAATGGGTACTGAACTCCCTCTTCTGCACTTAGGAAGAATGAATAACGGAAAGGATTAAGACTGGAAACAGCCTGCTGTAAATTAAGATGGAGAAACCCAAAACTTTTGCCCTGGGATCTACCAGACAATGCTGCTTACTATCAGCTACTTTTAGCTGATGTATGTTTTGCTTCAGCTCCACTGAGTTCCTACCATGGCTCGTTGCTGCAGCACACACGCAGAGCTCATTTTGGCCTCCCTGTGGTACTTCTGTTCAGAGGGCTGTGGATTGGAGTGAGTTTCAAGCAAAGACAAGTGCTGGTACAGACCTTTCAGCAATGTTCCCCATCTCTAATTCAGTGTGGCACTCCCTCCCAGAGCTTCACAGCATCACATCTCCCAGAGGTTTTGCTGGTTGGAACCTGTGGCCAGCGGCACTGTAAAAACTGTGCCTTTGATTTAGAGGGACATGAAGACTTTTAATAAGGTCATTTTTTCTTGTTAGTGTCTCTGTCAAGAGAATGAGGCATCATATATTAATGGCCAATATATTTTGTTAATTATGGCATTTCATTATTTTTCTCTGACCTTGTCAACAGCCAGCATTTTGATCATGTATATACATTAAATGTATTAATGCCTCTCTTTCTAGTAATCCAAACTGTCAAGCAGGGGTTCAATAGTCAGGCAGAGACTGTGGAATAATGAAAAGATCAAAGCAGTGCCATGAACTTCCCCAGTTTGTGCAGCATACAAGGCAATCACTTCGCAATATTTCATTTCTGTGACAACAGCTGGAGGAGGGCACCAGCCTCCTCTCTGCATAGAGACCTGCACAAAGAGCAGCAGGGTAAGCTCAAGCAGTTGTGACTGGCACCGTGGCAAAAAAAAGCAGCCAGCAATAAATGGCACAGAGACACAAGGTCGGAGGATATGGCCTTCTGTGCTTTGTCAGGAAATTGGGAACACTCATCCCTGATGTGGAAGAATGGAGGACTGATTCAGGGGGCTTCTTACTACACAGCTGCACATCTAAAATAGTTTTCCTTCAATTAATTACTTTGTGTCCTTCTCCCTTTCTGTGTCCAGATTGTCTCCTCCTTCATCAAAACCTGAAACAAAGAAAATCCCTGAAAAATCTCAAAAACTATTGTCCTTTTTTTCAGTAGTACTTCCCTGAAAGTGCATTGATTTGTGCACTTTTTGCCTGAGAATATTTTCTCCTGATGATTCTTCTACATTTCCTTGGTTTTTATTTTGTCTCTTATACTGGGGAAATCAGTGACACTTTGATAAAGTGTGAAGTTGTGGTGGCTTGTCAATAATTCATCATTTGATCCTTTGGTCAGTGTGGTTCATTATCTGTGCAGGAGAGGTGGCATCGTGTGTCTAGCGTGAGTTTCTTGTGGGAAAAAAGCCAAACACATCTAGCATCTGTTATGGCTTTCCTTCCCAGTGTTTGGGATTATAAATAGCTATCAGCACACATTTTTTCTGCATTTTTCTACTAAGTACAAACAGGCAAACACAGAGACCTGACTGTCGGCCTCACTTACTGCAGTCTTACTGGACTAATTGAAAATGAAGCAATGGCATGATAATGTTAAGGTTATAATTAAGCCAGAATCTATAAATCAATGGGTTCAAATTACCCAGCCAGTAAATTCATCATGCGTGTAATGAAATCATATTGTGAAGTTAACGCTGGAAGCAATGGGGTTGTATTAGCTTGTCTTCAGAGGGTTTATGGTGGAGCCAGCTTCCTTCCAGTGTCAGCCCACCAGCAGTGACGGCTCCTATGGTGGGTGCCCTGAGCCTACTGACAGAGAAGGACCATTGACATGAGAAACCCAAAGCAACACAGCATCAGTTTCAATTCAGTTTGCACCAGTTTCCTTAGAGCCTGGTCAAGGGACGGTGCCTGGCTGTGAAAATCCCACATGGCTTTGCACAGTCAACAATTCCACTTCAAAAGCCTCTGTTAAGGTATTTTTGCTCCAGTTTTTCCCTTTCCATGGAGCAATACAAGGTTTTCCCAGCAATAATCAATCAATGTTTGTAGTAGCTTTTGTATAGTGTTACTTCTTAACTCAGAAGCTAATGATTAACATGATGGTGCCTTGGTGTTTATTTCTGGGAACAAATCCTCTTGTAATGCACACCCACATGCACACTTCATGAAGGTATCTCTTCATTAAACTAATGCCTGTATTCCTTCTGCTCAGAGACTCGGGAGCTGTGAGCTCCCATGGCAGTCACTGATTACTGTCTGGAATTGGGAGGCAGAGGCTCTGCTGAGTTTAATTCCGCAGTGAACTGGCTACACTAGAGGACACATTGACAAGTGTTTCTCTTCTGCTCCACCTTTGTGTTTATAGGGATTGATTCTTGTTACACTGAGCCCATTTTTAGAGATGCCTCCATTTTTCAGTGCTCTGCCCTACGTGCAAGTCATGCCTGGTTACAGATCCTTCTCATATGTCATTCATCCCAACAGTCCTCGCTCCTCATCTCACCTGAAGTCAAAAGCACAGATTTCTTGGCTGATGGAGCACTGCAGTGACTGCACCAGGCTGAGTGTAAGTCCCCAGTGTTGGTGTGGCCTCCCCATCTAAGCTGGCTCTGCCCCTGCCCCGTGGCTGGGAGTGGCACGGCAGCAGCTCCATGAAAACAGAAGAGCCAGCAGCAGGCAGGCGTGGGGCTGAGGTCTCACTGGGAGGTGGTGAGGAGTAAGGGGCTGTGTTGGCATGACTGGGTAGAAGGTCAAAAGTAGAGTCTGGAGGAGGTTCATACCGCCCATGTTTCGGTGGCCATGTCGTGACCTGGAGTGAGCAGCTTCCAGGGGACAGAGAAATGTGAGTGGAGCTGGAGACAGTCCCTCGTAGCCCTCTCCTCACTCTGAGGTTGCAGGTGGAAGTGCTGTCCAGGAATGCAGGGAAGAAGCTCTCCTGGGGCCATCAGAGCCCTCACAGCACCTCTCTGCACAGGGTAAACAGCCTTTTGTCCAACATCCTGCACCACCTGTCCTGTCCCTCAGTACGGTCTGAGTCACATTTTCTATCCAGTGACTATCCCTTTAGTTCCCTCTATTATTAGTTTGGTTTATTTTGGTTTGAACCATGATGCAGAAGTCATATTTGCCTTGGGAGTGTCCTCTTTCCACCCCATCATCACCACTCCCCCAACAGCTGTTTCTAATCTCCCTGTTTTGTTTTTAATCTCCTTTTGGGGGTAGAGTGATACTATTTACCACCCTCTCAACAAGGCAGCTATTGCCAGTGCAGGGGTATGTGTTACTTGCATTCATCATGAGGAGGAGCTATGCAGGGCCAAATACAGGCTTGGGAGAGGCAAAAATTATTCCAGCCCAGCATATGAGTCAGGTTACTGCAAGGGAAAGCGGCACCTCACTGATGACAACAGCACATGAAAAGTACTCTAGAAATATAACTAAAGTATTCCCTTGTGTGTACTGGTAAAAATCTGGGTGACTGTAAGCAAAAGTTACTTCTTCAAATAAGGAAAAATGCCAAGTCCTGCAGGTTGGGAGAAATAACATCCCCATGCACCAGTATGTGCTGAGGGTGGATCAGCTGGAAAGCAGCTTTTCTGAGAAGAACCTTGGGGTCCTGGTGAGCAGTATGAACATTCAGCAGGCCCTCACAGGAAAAAAAAGGCCAGTCTTACTCTGGACTGCATTAGGAGAGAGGTGATCCTTCCCCTTTGCTTAGTGGTGGTGAAGCTTCTCCTGGGATGCTTTGTCCAGTTCAGGGCTCCCCAGTACAAGAGAGGCATGGACATACTGGAGAGAGTCCAGTGGAGGGCCCCTAAGATCACCGTTATACTGGAACACATCTCCTGTGAGGAGAGGCTCTGGGAGCTGGAACTGTTCAGCTTGGAGAAGAGAATGCTCAGGGAAGGAGATCTCATCAATGTGTACCTGATGGGAGAGAATGAAGATAAGGCAGACAGACTCTTAGTAGTGCCCAAAGACAGGGGAATAGGCAGTGGGCACAAATTGTGCATGAAATGCCACTTGAACACAAGAAAACACTTTTTTACAGTGAGGGTGGTCAAACACTGACCCAGTTTATCCATAGGGGATGTGGAGTCTCTATCCCTGCAAAAATTCAAAGCCCAACTAGACATTTCCTGGAGCAGCTGTTCTAGCTGATCTAGCTGTTCCTGCTTGAACAGGGGGGCTTAGACCCAGATGACTTCCAGATGCCCTTCCAACCTCAACCGTTCTCTGATGGCAGGCTTCTACCTGCCAGTAGGGCAGCCAGAAGGGGCTTTTGGCACAGGTCATAGAAGGAGGTGTCACTATTTTACACAAATTATTTCTTTCATTATGTTCTTGTAATCAATCCATGTATGCTTTTTCTAATTTTGCCATCAGCTTGGCTGGCAGCAAGGTGCTTAAAGAAAAGCCTCCACTGATAAAGGCAAGAAAGTACATGTCTCATTTCTCTGACAAGATAAGCAAAATGCCAGGGCATGCTTAGAAAATGTGCGGCCAGAAAGCACTATTGCAGAAGTTGCACAGATGGAATATACCAACAGCTAGAATACCCATTTTGCAGAGCTTCTCCAGGCAAGGACCATGTTCAAATCAGTGGCATTTTGCCAGAAAAAGGGGTAGGTCCTTGCAGTTATTTTTCAGCACAGTCTGACATTAAACCTTCTTCAGCTAATCTGGGCTGTCATCTCACTAGATATTTTGAACCAAATAAGAGATTTTCATGCAATAAAAATCCCACTGACTTCAATGACTCGGGGAAGAAAAACCCCCAAACTTGTTTCAGGGGCTTTGAATTTTTTCAGCCTGGAAGAATATAAGCACTGATGTTTGCTCTACTTAGAGAATGTGCAGTAAATCTACACTGAAAATGTCATTTCTCCTTACCCAGCTGAAACACAGCAGGCAGCAGAAGCAACTGCAATTGTGTGTGCTGTTCCCTCCACCCTCTACACAACTTGGTTACTTGATTTGCAGAACAAATTGCCCTTAAGTAAATGTGAAAGCAAAGGTTTTGAAAACAGGTACAGCTCAGTTTTAGGAAGAGGGAGTAGAGGGGAGGGTAATGGAGAGGAAGAAAGGAAGCGGGGGGGAGGGGAGGGAGGGAGTGGAGTAACAGTTGGATATTTTTTAAAGCAACAAAGTAAGGGCTTTAACACTAACCTAAGAATCCATTTTGTGCAGGTAATTTCCACTAAACAGAACGTGATTTTGAAGATGTGGTGACACTGCAATAGCGATATCCAAGGTAACATAAAGTACGTTCATGCCATCTGAAGTGCCGAACATCTCCTCCTCCAGGTGATGGGGCAGAGCACAAAATCTGCTACCACCACCAGTTCTGCTGGTATTCATATAAACTAAAAGCAGGGACAAATTAAAAACAGGATCTCTGGAACCTCAGAAGAGTAGGAACATAGAAAAAATCTTAAATGAGTGATAGATTAAGCTAAGGCAGATTCACAGTCAAAATTAATCTGGTACTATGATGAAAAAATTTAACTAGAAAAGACAGTCTAGGGCTACTACTAGACCTTGTCCAGAGTTTATTTCCATATGTGTCAAATTGATCAGCTTATACATTTAGTAAAGCCTTTGAATTAAAAAACAATCAATATTTCAGTTTCTTCTCAAAGGTAAACAGTGTTCTCTGCTGATAAAGACAAATAAGTGTATACATTAGAGGATATGTCTGGTCTATCCAAGGTTGGCCAAAATGTAAAATTTTCTATGCTAGAGTCATTAAGGAGGAATACCTTAAAATTAGAAGCGAATATAGTTTATTCTTTTAGAAGAATAATCCTTTTAGGGGAATAATCTGTGTATCTTAAAATAAAATAAAAATTAAAAATGGGTGTATGTACAAGCTAACAGCTTTTGTTAGTCAATATAAGCATCCAGAAATCTGCATATTTACCAGACTGTCCTAAAACTGGGAAGAAGGACAAGAATCCCTAGAAGAAATATTTTCCAGACTCTGTAATTAAATCACCCTTTTTGACAAGAGCTGTGGCTATTACTTGCTGCTGTATATAAAGAAGCTCATCGCTTCAGTGATACCAGGGCTTGCTGTCAGAGATGTGAATGCACCATTTATTAAAGAAGGTAAAGCCGGAGAAGAGAGGTTGAACTAAATCAGCAGCCCTTCTCCTGGAGTCTGATTTATGTGAGTGACTGGAAGCTCCTGCTGGCTGTGTCAAACCCCTTGCCATGCTGGCTCTGCGAAATGCAGGATTTGTTCCCAGATGGACAGGACGGTGCAGGCAGGTGGGTCAGAGGTCAGCAGTGCTTCAAGCCATGAGAGACAGGAAATCCTCTTTTTCAGCGTGTGCAAAGCATTAATTCCTATTTCCTAAAAGTTATAAAGAATGAATCACAGCACCTATATTAAAAGAGGTCGAAAGACAGCACAATCTGATCCATTTAGGCTTCTGTATTCCACTATCTGTAGCCGTACTGAATCAGCAGGCATCCCCCCTGTTTGCCCCTGCCGCTGGTGACATGCAGCCTCCACTGCAGTGGTTGCTAATGGTGACTGCTGTAGCTCAGGCAGATCAAGGCACCTCGAAGAGCTCTTTCAGTGCTGCACTCGCTCATCTGCTTCAGGGCTCACAGTTCACTACATACTGGCTTTGAGGCCATTGAGAGAAATACTTGCTTTTCTTTCTCTGTTCTATCAAGATTATTTTCTGGCTCTCCCAAGTGATCTTTATGTCTTATGGTGGAGAGAACAGAATAAATGTGTGACTTTAAGCAGCTGTGGAGGGATCTGTATTTTTCAAGGGTGAATTAATAAGTGGTAGGGGCTAAAAATAACATGCAAACCCCTCATTTCTGAGGCATGGAGAAAGGCTGATGATGGTGTTCCAGGGCAGTCCTACTTCCAGGGGAAAAAGTTTTTACTCAGTCCTGTCACTAGTTCCCTGCTTGATCATTGCCCTATATCCAGAGCTGCTAGGAGACTAATTATTATAAAATTGCTTTGGGTCCTAAAACTTATTCCAGAAACATAAGGTAATATTGCTTCTGTGTCATATTAATGAAAGAAGGACACGGACAATGCATCCAGCAGCACAAATGTCTTAATGTGTTTGACTTAGTATACCCTGAGTTCAGTATTATTAATTTTTAGTGAGTTTGTAAATGCTAGTTATGAAAAAAATTCTCTCTTCACTTTTTTTCCACTTACGGGGCGAAATTCATGATCTGCTTTCACTCAGCCTTCCTTTCTGTCACATACACAGAGACAGGCATAGCCAGGGTCTGAGAAGTGTTTGCTGTTAATGAGAGGTGTTACTTTGCACAGTATTGGCAAGGTCTAAGAACCAGTACAGATGAGCTCTATCGACAGGAGATATTTTTCTTACTTTGCAGCAAAGACATTTACACTGGGGTTTACGAAAGGATTTAAGAGAGTTAGGTACTCAAATCCCATTGGACCTCAGGTGGAACTGGGGGCCTTGCTGCCTCTGATTCTGCTGCATAAAATGGTACATGCATGAATGGGCTTCACTGATGTCACCAGCCATAATGTGTCCCCAGATCAGTGACAATGCCTGAAATAGTGGGTTGACCTCTTCTTGATCCAGAGCCTTTTTGCTCCAGTGAGTTCTTCTGATGCACTCAGCCTGATATAAATCATCTGTAGGGCCTTTGCACTGCTTCTTTCCACTTATTTTTTTCAGTGTGGACGTGTGTGAGTGAGGAGGACACACAGGGAGACTGGGCTCGGCAGGGCAGATCTGGGAAGGCTAAGGGAAAGCGTGATTTCAGAGCCAGGTAAATGAATATTTTATGAAGGCAGTGGTCCTTCCACTGCAGGACTATGGATTTCATCATATTTTAGGTACAGTTTGCTATCCATGTACTGGCGTGAAAGAGCAACACCCTTAACTGTGTTTACAAAGATATAGAAGGCATTAGAGAGTGAATGAAGAATGTTTTCAAACTGATACAGTCTGAAGGATGTGTCTAGCTGCTGGTAATTTATGCATCTTCCGCCTCAAATGGCTTAACACACAGTAAAGAAAAGGCAGAGGCCGAGGTGCGGAGAGAATGTGATTAAGGGAGGAGAAGTGCTGTGTCCGTGGGGTTGTATGATGCCCCTCTCTCTGCCAGGTTAATGTCCTCAGGCTCACGTTCAGCTATAGCAGAGCTGAATGATGTCTGGTGCATTCCGTCCCTCTCCTGTGTTTACAGCTGCTGTAACTTTAGTGTGGCTTTGCCTTTTCTTCAGCCTTCACATGCTCACTTCTGCATGCACAGCACTTGGTTTTCTATTGCTTTGCAGGTTGAACGTCAGCTGGGGAGCTGCCTGATGGGCTCAGACCTCTAAACATAGCCCCAAGCTACATTTGCCTTTGTACAAACTTATTCATAAACTTACTCTTGGCAGAGCTTGTAACTGCGTTTTATATGGACTTGTACACACGTGTAAAACTGAAATACAAAAACATCACAGCTTTCAGATGAATTCACATCAGCCTGGAATGCCTCGCAGTCAATGTCTGAAGTTAAACACTCCTTTCTAACCGCAGAGTCTAATTCCAGCAGGTGAGCAACCTTCCCTCCCTAGAGGACTCGAACTCCTGCTTCTTGTTCGCTCTGCCCACATTAGGGTACTTCACCTAGATCCCATCACGAACTGTCAGGCACACCCAGAGCATGGCAGGGAGACGGGGATGGAATTGGTAATCCAAGGGCTTGTGGGGAGGGGTGTCCCCACCTGCTGTCCACAGAGATCATGGAGAACCCCAAAATGTTAGTTCTGACCCTAACCATATCTTTAACGGGGCACCACAGGAGTGCTGATGCATTGCAAAGCAGGCTGGTGGCCAAACACCTCCAAGGGCAGAGACCTGGTGTCTAAGTGATCCTCAGACCAGTGGGGGCCTGAAGGGAGGGTTCCCACAGCTCAGCATCTGGACAGCTGTGGCCTCACTGACTCTTAGGTGGTGTGTTAAGAACTGGGCAGTGGGAGTATGAAGGAGACCTCAGGGTAAGGACGCCAGTGATCTCTGTTTACAACTTGCTTTATGACATCTGTGTTTTATAGTATATTCTTGATCTCAAATACAGCCTGATTAAGAAGCTACACAAAAACTCTACAAGCACAGATCAATACCTACAGTACTGCTTCATACTTTACTGTTTGTGTATAATAATGGCATGACTTATCCTGAGTGCTAAGCCAGACACATTTTAGAGCAGCTGTACTAAATCTCTCCTGGTTTTTATTGCTCTTCCCTGGTCTTCTGACCTGATATGCAAAATCTCTCTGTCAGGACAGCCACAAACACTGGAACAGATTCTGTTACCTGTGCCAACCTGCACCCTGACCGCTTATTCATTCTCTCTGCCACAAATAGTGTTTCTGCATTACAAAGTAGACCTTTCATTTGAAAATGTGTCATCTTCCACATCTGCAGATGTAGAAAGTATATTTTCATGAATAATTCAAACCAACAATGAGGCTGAAAGGAATACACTGTAATAATGTGAATAAGCATAGAGCCCTGAAGCACCCTGAACTCCATTTTTGGTATCAGAAAAGAAAAGCATCAACTTATTTGACTTTGGTTTGATATTAAGGGAGCATTTTATTTGCTCAAATACTTTGGCAATTCAAAATTTGAGGAGAAAAGTGCTTCCCTGTGTGCAGGACTTTGAGCATAAGCCGCCCCAGGTGCACGGAGCTAATGCCGTGCTCTCACACTGCTGAGAGGGGTTTCTGAGAATCAGCATCAGGAGGAGTGGCTGGATGCAAATGCTCCTGGCTGGCTAGATGTTTGTCTCCTTTACAGAGGTTGTTGGGTGTTCAGAAAGCTTCCTTTTGAAGAATATTTTGACTGTGTAACCATGTGCTGTGTTCAACAAAGTTGAAGTTGCACTTTTCCTGATGAATATTTCCAAAGCCACATTCTAATTCTTGTTTGTGTTCACAGAATCACAGAATGGTGAAGGCTGAAAGGGACCACTGGAAGTCATCTGGTTCAATCACCCTGCTCAAGCAGGGTCCCCTAGAGCATGTTACTCAGGGCTGTGACCAGATGGCTTTTGAGCATCTCCAGGGAAGGACACTCCACAACCTCTCAGGGCAACCTGTGCTGGTGCTTCGTCACCCTCATGATAAAGAAGTTGTTCCACATGTTCAGATGGAACTTCCTGGAACTTCAGGTGGGACTTTTAAAGCTAGAGGTCATTCTAACTCCTTATGCTGAGCTGTCAGACTGAAATGTACTCCCCTGCTCTTCTTGTTTGCAGGAAGACACTCCAGATATACTGAGGGCTGCCATGACTGCAAGAGGAAAAACAAGAACATAACTCATCTCAGAGGTCTTTTCCAGCCTCATGATTCTGTGGTTTCGTGCAGAGGGAGCTTTTTCATTGATTACAAATACTTCAGTTCACTTCCTAATACACCTGCCATTTGTCACGGTTTTGCCTTTTGTGTTCCATATTTCGTGCTATTTTTGAAAGCTTTTTTCACTCTACACCATAAGAAATGCTTGAAAGCCAGTTTTTTTTTTTCAGAAATGTAGGTCTCTCAGCTCTTTCCTCCCAGCCTTCTGATTTCGCAGCATCACCAGTTTGGCTGTGTTAAGCATTTTCTCACCTCTTTCACAAGTGTAAGATTTGCAAGTTATGTGCCATAGTTCGGTAAAATTAGGCTACTGTTTTTATGCAGGTGTCTGCTTAGGTGATTTAACAAGCATATGAATGCAGACTTTTCAATTTCCCCTGGCTTTATTTGTCCTAACCACCAAGACCTTCTCATCAAGAAGCAGAAGACAGGCACAGAGCTCATGTTGTCTCTTTTTGAACAATTTGTAAATACTACAGGACAAAATTCAAGAGATGAAAATGTATTTTTCTTTATTAGCATGAGTCTAGCACATTATTGTATTTGCTGGCTACTCCCTCGAATATGAATTATAAGACATTTTCGTGATGCAGAAATATTAATTTTCTCTGTAGCCAGAACATTGAAAGCAACCAGCAGAACAGTAGAAATCATGCCTTCATGAGCATAATACATCACCATGTAAACAGCTTTGAGAACACTTTTCAGTTTTGACACTAAATGTAACCATGTCTTATCAAGAGAGTAATATCTAGAAAATCCGATTTACATAACATGAAAATCAGTCATTACTCAAAATTGTGCATGAATGCTTGCAGCAGAAATCACTTGCTTCTCTAGACACAATATCTGACTGCATATTTACACAGTTAAATTGGATTTCTCACCCTTCTTGTTGAACTAAGTATTTGTTTAGATACTTACAAACATACCTAAAACTGTGTGTACAGCCAGTCCATGGAAACCCTGCAAGCCTCCCTCTGCTTCTTCATGTCAGTCATGTTTTCCCAGCTCTTATTTCTCAGTGCAGTCTAAAATTGCACTATTGTAGGCAGGTGGCTACCCTTAACACCTACTGCCTCTGGCACAGTACCCCTGGCATAATCTGGGTCGTTAGGAAGGTAGTGGCACAAACATTTAAAGAACAAGACCTGGTGAGAGATTAAGAGTGCTACGAAATTATTTCCTGAGAGATTAAGATTGCTAGGGAATTATTTCCTTCCTCAAAAATAACTACAGCAAGAAGCAGAAGGGTCTGGTTTTCCCTAGCTGGTCTACCCTCAAAGGAAATAGTCTTCCATGGCAGGTGTGTATTTAGTCTGCTTTGCCTGGCGCTTTCCTGCTGAGGACAGTCTTTCCAGTGGCCTAGGAGAAGCAGCTGGTCCCAGAGAGGACCAAGCTCAAGATAACCAGTCTTGACATGCTGAGCACAATTGCAATTTGTTAAGGTGAGGCTCAGTGGAGCTCTTTCATATTGCTCAAGAAGAATGACATCTTTGGAGAACTACATTAAGAACCTAAACAAGTGTGTGATCTTCAAGGATACAGGTTGCCTGCCACTCAGATTAAATTTAGACGGTATTAGGCAAGACTCATCATGTCTGAAAATCAAATTTGAGCTCAAAGAAGTGGTTTAGGGAACTGAAAGGAGGTTCCCTGACTTAGAAATGTCATCTTCTCTTCCCTAATGGTGATTTATGGAGTTAGTTCCATGAACCCACCAAAATGAAAGACTCTTATAACCGGAAGAATCATATTTTTTGTTTGCAAGTGCTTTTGGCCTTTTTCTTTTAAACCTTTTTTCCTTACATCCATCCACAGAATGAAACTGAAGTCCACCATTATTGGACAGCAGCTCCAAAATCTGCAAGGTGATATGAGCTGTGTGACAGGTCTGAACCTAGCTGATGTCCCTCTGCATGGAGCACAGCGGGTCTGAGACTGGGGAGAGGCCCTTCTCCTGCCGATTCCTCATGTGGGGCTGGCTGAGGGGAACGGAGCGCACTCGGAAACAAGGGGAGGTCTGACTGCTCCACAGCTGTACCTCCTCATTTCTTGGCTGTAGCCAGTGTGAAGCAAGGGGATGTACTCAATCCAGCCAGCAAACATAACACCTCCAGAAACCTTCTCCACTCATCCACTATCTTTTCCCAGTGCAATATATGCAAGTTGAGGCTTTTGCGAATGTGCATGTGTAAGAACTCCTTCAAGAAAGTGTACAAGTTATTTCTCTGGCTCCCTGGACTGCAGCAGCAATTAGGTCATGCTAAGTTTCATTGCTTATCTCTGAGCTGAGGGAAGGAGCAGCAGAAGCCAGATATCACTTACATGCAGGGATTAAGGACGTGACCCCAAATGAACTCCATTTACTTGCTCAGCAACTCAAATGTCATCAGTCTTAAAAATCAGTGAACACTGAATTATGAATAGTTTTCATATGGAAAGTTCGAGAAATATTGATTGACTCCCGAGCAGCTGGTTCCACAATATTAATGTGAGCTATGAATCTAATTAGAACTACACACTCAGCAGAATACGGACAAAGACAAGGTTAAAGTATTGCCTTCTGCCTTTCAGAAGGAATTGGGTGGTTTGCTTTAAATTTCATATGTGATATTCCCTAAGTAGGTTTAAAACACAATTACAAAATAAACTGATAAATCCAAAGCTAAAAAGCTGTGTGCAAAGCAGGTGCCCTTTTCTTGTCCACAAGGACAAAAGCATTAATATGACTAAATTCGATCTTTCTTTTCTTCTGACGATCTCCATGTGCTTCCATCAACTGAAGTAACTTGTTTTTCATGTCTCTATTCAGACTTTATCCCTTCTCCATTATATTTTCTTTTTCTTTCAGTCCTGAGTACATTTATACTTTCCCAGTCTCAATACCTCTATCATGACCACATGTATATAGACCCTCTGTTAAAGAATATATAGCATGCCTCTCTACCCCCTTCTAATACAGTAGAGGAGCTTCTTGTCTGAAACATTTTACAACAAAATAGTAAATGACAAGTAATTGTTGTACTTGGTCCTTTCTGTTGCTGGTGGACAGTGGGAGAGGCTTTTCCTGGGAGGCACAATTACTGGCACAACATAGCACAAGTCTTACCAGCTGTGGCGTGGCCCTGCTGCCTTGGGAGAACAAAGATGTAAGCATTCACTGTACATGTCCCAGCCATGAATACCTAAGGTTGTTACAGCAAACGGGATAGGAGGAAATTCGATTATAAATGGTGACTTGTTTTCTTACCGTTGCCCACAATAAACATATTTACAATTCAGTGGGGTAAGAAATAATGGATGTTCAAGAAAAGCCTGTTTGTATCTCAAGCATGGTGAACAATGGGTGAAATTCAGCCCCATGTTGAACTCCATTAGAATCAATGGAGTTTCTTCTTCTTTGGGCTGTAATTAAAGGCCAGTTGTCGTGACTTTACCTCTGGATTGCTGCTGTGGAGCAGCTGCAGCGGGTGCGCTATCGGCTTGGTGGCTGTGCTGGTGCTGCACATCAGGCAGCACCCACTGACTCAGGGACAGACATTCCTGGGACCCCCCAGTAGCATTTTTCTGCATGGTACCTCCTCCCTCCAAGGGCTCACCTGCAGTTTAACCCAGGAGATGTCAAATATCACCTGAAGGTTCATGCATATGGAAGCCAAGTCCTGTTTTCTGCAGTGCCTTTGCAGAGCTGATTTGTTTGGAGCCAGGTTGTGTTTGTGGCCTTCAGGGACCAGAGGGATAAAAAGTCCCTCATCTGGATCAAACTGTCATCTATGCTGCTTTCAGTGCTGAATCTCCCTCTGCTCTGCTCTCCCTCTGGCTTCTTCAGACCAGATCTGAGCTCTGTCAGAGCTACAAATCACCCTGCAGCCATTGTAGGGATGTCCTGCTTTTCTTCACAGGAATACCCAGACCAAATACATCTGGGCTAATACACCAAATACATTGGACACCCATCCAAATACTATCTAAAGTTCCTGCAGTTCTACTGTTCAAGTGCCATCCTCACGCTCCATCACACCAGAGGTACTGCATCCCTCTGAATGGACGTGGCACCAGCTGATATCCAGTTGGCAATGCATGGATATTGTCATTGCAACAGTCCTCCATGTCAGCCTGTGCAATTTAACCTGATTCTCTTTTGCATCACACAGACACTCTGCCTCCTTTGTTGCCTGCCTACTTACTTAAATGCTGGACAGCATGTGTCCAGGAGCCATCAGAGAAGACAACCCAATATATTCAATTATATTTTGTTGTTTGCTGTTCAAAACACTAATCTCAAAATTGGATCCAGTAAGGTTTCTTTTTTTTTTTCTTCCTTCATTTCACTGCAGCAGAACACAACATATGTCAGCACATGCAATGCCTACTTCCATGGCCATGGAATCACAAAAGGCCATAACTCTAGGTTTTCAGTTTCACAGACAGTGCACCTGGGAATTCACAGCTGGCAGCAGCTTGGGAGAGTGCAGGCAGCTACATTGCAAGTCACTACTGAGACAGAATTATTTTAACAAGGCAGCAACACATCTTTAAAGTCCAACAGCAAGTATGAATAGCTCCGGAGAGAATACAGGGGGAAAATTAAACAATGACATTATGCATACTGTTGTGTGTCCGTTGTGTTCCCTAGTTTATGTTTACCCAAAGTGTGATGAAATATTTGAAAAATCTTGCCTTTGAAAATAAGTCCTGTATACAGGAAAATCCTGTATGATTTTCCCCAAGCCAAGTAATATGAAATGATCTTCACTGCTCAGGCATGCAGCTTTGGTGAGGTTATTACTGAGTTCACAACACCGATGGACAGCCTCGTTATATAGAACAAATGGGAATTGTTTTTATTAGAGTATTTAATTGGCCATCTCCAGACAACAAAAGATAGGGCAAGGCATGTTCCTCCATAATGATGCCGAAGAATGATCGCCAAGCTTTCCATGAGATTCCCTTTTGTCTGATGACTGACATTTTTTGGTGAAACAGGCTCCACTCTCAACCTCTGCCTCCTCAAGGGGAGAAGCTTCCCATCCTCTCCCTCTTACCCTCACACGCTTTCATCTGTGTTTGCTGTCATTGACCCCTATTGTGCACAATGCTGAGTGTAGAAGCTGTCAGAACTGCAAATGCTCAATGTGTCAGTACATTAAAGAAGGAACAGCTTTTACCCAGTTCCCCACAACACTGTGTTTTTATCATCCTTCTCTCTTTGGCTGAACCCATATGGGGGAGCCCTGTGCTCCCAGCTTGCCCACTGCTGATCTCCCAGCACAGGTTGTGCTCAGACCCTACCATGTGCTCAGACCTGACTGTGCTCAGCCCCAGGTGACTCCTTCCTTCAGGGGTGACCTGCTTGCACCGAGAGGAGGAGTGCTTCATGCCTCCTTTCAGGGTAACACAGTGGTCCAGGCAGTCAGGTGGGAAGCAGGAAGAGGTTTTGATGCTCCCAAGGGAGAGGGAGAGATCAGCACACACATTTCAGGATGGAGGCTGACTGCCCTGCATCATCCAACCCCGATGGTTCCCAGCACAGCAGCAGTTCCTTTTTAAGGAGAAAAAGCCAAGTGTTCAGAGATGCTGGCACTGCCAGCACTAGGCAGCAGCTGCAATCTGGCATCGCATTTTTGGACTTCTATGCCCGAAACTCCCTTTTAGCCCTCAGCTGAGTGCCATAACTGGGGGTTTTGGTTGTTTTCACACAGTTGTACCCTCCAAGCAACTCAGGATTGCCCTTTCAGGTGTACTTGTGCTTTGCTGTGTGTGTCCTTGGCTAAAGGAGTGTGCACAGGGGCAAGAGGGAGCCACTGGCTCAGGGAGATACTGCTGCTCATAGCCTCCTGCTGCTGAGTACTGGAGTGCAGCCCGGCAGAATTAACCTAAAAGATCACAAATTATGCACATTGAAGCTAGGAGTATAATTGCTCTGCTATTATGTACCCGATTTCTGCAAAATACCATTATTTTACTGTTTAGAAATGTGTCTTTAGCAGCAACTATAAATATACTTGCATTCCACAGTGGGTTAATTAAACATCAATTAAAATATTTATTGAATAACTTATTATATTAATTGACTATAACTACCACGTTACATGAAAAAATTGTTTAGAGATGTGAAATTATATCTTAGACTTGTGCAGTTACAGCTGATGAAACTGTAATTTTATATGGTACATTGAGAATAAGCATTTGTACACTTTTTTTGAACCCTCTGTTTTTTAAGCCCTCCTACTTTATGAAAGATGATTTGTTTAGACAGTGTTTTAAAATACAGATGACAAATTAAAATGCTACATAATAGTCTTCCAGGTAATCTTTGGAAGCAGCAGAGGTGAAGTGGGAGGTGCTGTATCTCGATCTCTGCAGCATTTGAGCCCTTTATCTGCTTTTGTGGGGAAAGCATTTGGTATGCACAACGCACTAAGGAGAAAATTACAAAGAGGAATCTCTAGCAGCAGGACTCATAAATTATGTTGCCAAACCCCTCCTCTCAGCGACATCCTCACAATCAAGCTGGCACTGCTTTCATTGTGGAGGTGGGAAGCATCCACAAGGTTACGTGGCTTTTGGCTCCCAGCCTCTCCTTCCCCTCCTCTCACCTCAGCATCACTCCAACACACCCTTCCCTACACTCATCTCTCCTGACTTTCACCCTCCCCCTTTTTTTCACCTGCCATACCACTCTCATAACCAAACTTAACTCATCAGTGATGATGATAAAAATTAAAGTAGCAGAAAAGTATACCACTGCCCCTGCCAAAACAGTTGGCAGGTAGTTGAGCCAGATTCCTCTATTCAGGAGGACAGGAGCTCAACAGGAGGAGTTGAGCTACTTCTACTCTTTCCCCTGCTTCGTTTGTCAGGACTCTATTTTCAGATGTATTACCCCTAGGCTATTTGTGAAAAGAAATACACAGGCCAGGAAATCAGTGCATGTTGCGACACAACAGCCATGTGAGTAATTACTTGTGGAGGGTTAGACCTTTTCCTTTCCACCTTAAAGCATGGGATCACTCTGCTCTTGATGCTGGTCCAGGTTTCTAACCTTTATTTTGAAAGCATTACTGGGAGTTATCTTGTGTAAGCGTTGCTGTTTATCAGCTGCCACGCTTTTAATGGTGAGGGATGTCCACAGGAATTAACACCATTTGCACAGAAGCAACGTGGGCACGGTGCTAGCAGCTTGCCAAGCTGCACCAGATTGCATGTGAGCAGTGACGTTCTCCAGACACACACACACACACACACATGCTCTTCCTCCTGTACAAGATGTCTGTACGTCTCTGCAATACTCAAACCAGAGCACTTTGCTTGCCTCTGGCTCAGGATTCCCCTCCTGCCCCTCCCAACAGCACCAAGACAAACTATAAAATGACCTTTATAATGAGGGAAAAAATGGCAATTAGTATGCCAGAAGGGAAAATATGATGCTATATGGTTTCTTTTTGCTGTGCTTAATAGATTAACTATGCCTGTAATTTAGTAAAAGGCTGTTTGTGAAGGGCATGTGACAGAGCAGATGCAGTGAATACTGTTTTTAAATTCCCTTCTTTATTTAGTTATTGAGACTGGGACTCTGAGAGAGATTTCCCCCCAGACCTGATTACTGCATTCTGGTATTTTCACATACTTTAGGCTGTAGTTATGCTACTGTGCATATTTTGGTGAAAATCCCCCTTTTTATTAAACTTTTTCCATTACATATTATAAGGGTCTCTTTCCTGTAATGCACTGTCACAAACTGGGGGCAGAGATCGATTTCCTCATGTTTGCCTTGTACTTCTGTGAATGCCTCCAGAATATGTAGAAACTGAATATAGATAAGTGAACATCAAAAAAAATGAAATTTTATTGAAAACTTTGCACCACTGAGATCAGTGGAAATCCCCTCTTTCAGCAGGGCCAAGTTTTTGTCCTTAGATCTTTCTGGCTATTGAAAAGTATGAGGTTGGCTGTCAGCAGCTCTGTGTTTTTCAATATTCATTTGTTGTGTATATTATTCTATGAAGGCTGAAGCCACTCTGACCCTGTGGCACCCATTTCCATTGCACTAGAATGACTCTCACCCAAGCAGCCCTTCAAGAGGCTTCACTCCCTGCCTGATTCCACCCAAATTTAAAGGGAGGAAGGTATCAGCATGTTTCTGGCCAGATGTGAGAGCCATTCGGTGGGAAAGAAGTGGAAAGTACTGAGAGCCCCTGATAAGTAACTTGATCTTCTTCACACCAGAGCAAGAGAGGAGGAAGGGAGTCATTAGAACCGTGAGTGAGTGCCATTGGTTTAAGCAGTTATTACATGCTACTTGAGCCCTGTGAGAAGGAAAGTGTGCTTTCCATGCACACATGCAGAATGGCTTGTGAGGGTCACCACACAGCTGTGACTTTACTTGTGCAGTGCCATGGTCAGCGAGCAGGAACTAGGTATCCCATTCCTGGGATGAGCAGCACCCTTGGGAGCAGCTGGGAAAGAGAAAACTCATCTGGGCTACTACCAGCATTACGATCCATGTGTGTGACAGGCACTTTTCTGGAGCCTGGCTGCAGTGTTGCAGCACCTGTGGCAGGCAATTCAGATAAATAAACATCAACCCCTTTTCTCTTCAGATGCTTTGCCACACCAGTCCCCGTCTGAAGCAGTGCCTCTGCAATGGACTGAGAGCACTGGTAACTTGGGGGGTGCCTTGGGGGACGTGGGGGTCACTGTCCACCTACCTGCCACAGGCCTGGCTGCCATCCAGAGCCAGGAGGCAGCGTTTGTGCCCATGGCTGGCCTGACTTCCACAGCTGACCAGGATACAAACATCAGGGCGGGGTGGAGTACCCCTGTGTTTTGCAGGAAACAGAGAGTTGTCTTTTTCTTCTCTTCCCAGCCATGGAGAGGAAATCAAGAGGCACAAGTAGCCTGAGAAACAAGCCCTTCGGCTGCACTGCAGGGACTGAGCACTTGTATCCTCCTCAGCCAAAGGACTACCAAAACTGGAGACTTCCAGGTGTGGAAGCCAAGCAGCAATGCCATGGTACAACTGCTTGACTCCAGAGGAGTCTGCCATTACTGGGGAACTGGAGGGTAAGAGAGGCTGGCTGTTTTCTAGCTCCTGCTTATGTTCCTCCTGGGTGTTGTCAGCTGGGCTTCTGATTGTGGGTAAGGAAAGTCATAAGGACAGAACAGAGCACCTGCCTGCAAAAAGGTGAGCCCAGGTTTCTTCTGCCTGCCTTCTCTCTTGCCTCCTGCCTTCCAGCCACCTGCCCACCACGTTTTCAGGCCCCCTTTCAGTAAGACTCACCAGCATGGGCACACCTAGGGTAGACACAGCTCAGCCCAATAGTGTGCATGTCTGGCTCCCTCCAGGAGTGAGGACAGCACATCAGTGCTTGAAGAACTCTGCCAACGTATTTTTTTTTCAGTACAGCTTTCCTGAGATGGACAACACTCCCTCCTCTGGTTTGTGGGGTCTGTGGCACCGCCTCATCTCTGTTCTCCCGACCACAGCTTCTGCACTCAATGCTCCTCCCACATTTACTGGGATGCAGTAAATAGTGTAGCTCTCTCTTTTAGTCCTCTTGTATCACTTGAAGGACTGTAAGACCAGCATCTGCAAGTCCTGAGATGTGCAGTTATCAGCAGAGTGCACTCCACTCACATAAGGACTTCATTGTCTTGGGCTCTGTGCCTGGGCCTTCAGAGAAATGCCAGGTGAGAGGAAGAGGCAGAAGGTGAAGTCAGGCTTGGAGAGGGGTGGGAAAAGGATGACGGGACAGCAGCAGGAGTTTGGCAGTGCCAGGGAAAGGTGAAGAGGAGTAAGGAGCCCAGAAGAAGAAGGCTTTCCCTGTGCTGCAGTTTGCTGAACTAATCATGCCACCGTTTATGCTGGTGGGGTAATGCCAGTTCATTTACAAGATCTGCTGACTGGAGGATTCTGAATGTGTATCTATATCTATATTGATATGTGTATATATAGCTTTTGGCTTCTGAGGTGTTTTTCCCAAATAGCTGAACAGACAGAAAAGACCTTACATCAGTGGGGTGTTTAAACATTCAGATGTGCCCACCGATGGTTTCCTCATCATAATCTGGCACTCTGCGCACTTGTGGGATATTTATGGACAGGAATCAGTTATATTTTGGGAAAAGGAAGCTACTAGAGCAGGAAAAATAACCACAAAAGGGAAAACATGACAGAGAGGGTAAGAAATAGAAGGAAAATTCTCACTGTATTACCATAGGAGCTAAGAGCTTTATCACACACGATGGTAATAAGAGTTTGCAGTGCAAAGCAGCCCTAGTGCCAGGGTGATCCACATCCCTGGTTTGGCTGGGATGGGACTGGAACACAAGCCTGAAAATAGTAAGAGGCTTTTTTTGTCCCAGACCTCTGTCTTATGCTCATGTCAGGTCACACCACACCAGCCAGAAGCAGCATGTTCCTGCCACATCCTTCCTCTCTGGTTGCCCCTTCTTACATTTTCATCTGCATTTCCTTTTTCAGTGAGCAGATAATACTTGGTCTTCATGTCCCACAGGAATTAATTTCACCCCAGCTCAGGAAAAGAAGCATACATTCTTAAGTGAAGAGACATGGTGCTTAAATAATATTGGTATGCTTTAAAAGAAAATTCCAGATGCCAGTCTTGCTCCTCCTGTCCATGTCTTATCTACATCCTGCATGAATCACACAGAACACAAAAGACTCCCTGTCTGATTTTCCTTGGCTGTGTCATAATGGAAGGTTAATGACAGCAAAAAACACAAACTTAAAACTCTTGCTAACTAATGCCATTTAAGTATTTAGCTCAGAAAAAACAGCAATGTACCTTTTCAAGCAAATGCAAATAAGCTTGATTAAAAAATCCTGCAGAAGTCTGGCATATTTGCTCAGGCAAATGAAATTCAAAGTATTGCCATAATACCTGCCTTATAAAAATGCATGTATTTCTTCAGCTGTGTGTATTTAAACATTTTAGCAGTTCTAATGAGCTTTCAGAATGAAGCTACTACAGCAATCAGCTTCTGTGTAACAAGCAACATTTAAATATTAAAAACGTAAATTAGCGAAGCTGGTTAATTACAATTTTCCAAATACTGCAAAAGTGCAAGTAAGACTATTAACTGCTTTGAAATTCAGATATCAGTTCCTCCCACTCAGGGAACATCTAGTTCAGTAGCGAAGATGAAGTTACAGAACAGTCTCCTGAGCTAGCCAAAACAGTATCTGCTTACCAGAACGAAACCCCCTGCATTTCAGATGCCATTCAGAGATGTTAAAACTGCACTAAAGGTTCAGGGATTTTTTTTTTTTTTCCCCAGATCAGAGCATACCAATTTTTGCAAACAAAAATATCACCCAGGAAACAGAATTTCTGAGGAAACACAGGCTTTTTTACCTCTGATGCTGGGCGCTTTGGTCAACCATGCTGGGAGTTGGCCAGGCTGGGTCTCACCTCTGCAGCCTTCCAGGCATGTGTGGACCTTTCCCTCACTGAGCACACAGAGAAGCATTTGTGTCAAATTCACCCACTGCCACAAACGAGCAGGCAGTGTTTGAGCTACAGTTCCTCTGTCCCAACTTCTTCATAAAAATTACCTTGGCAGCAAATGTAATATCAGCAGGGTATTTACAAAAGCCAGCTGATGAGGACATTATCTTAATTTTCTCTTAGAGAGCGCCGCTTGGCATATGCTGGCATTCAAACCCATCCCATGAACCCATTTCCTTCAGAGGGGAAAAAGTAGATGGAATCCTCTTTGAAGTCACCCACTGAGAATGTCACTTAAAGTCCCAGATCCCCATTAAGCCATTACACACAGCTCCATTTACTGACATGGGTGCAGGCATGGAGTAAATGGCCTAGCAGAAAGATTACAAATGGCTCCAAAATTGTAAATGTGCACATCTCTTGAGTGTATCATCTGCCTGTGCTGCTTCATGCTGCAGAACAAAGAAGGGGTGCAGAAAATTCCTCCTTCTCAGTCTTGACTGGAACTGATTGAAACCACAAGGAAGTCATCCCTCTTCAATGAGCTCTGGAAGGTTTAATTTCAATACTGAAAAACCCCACGTTATTTTCTCATTTTTTACTTTACACATTGCTGCAATTCAAAACCTTATGAGATAATGTCTTGCAAAAGTGAGGAAAATGTTTGATTACACTTCTTCACAGCAGTAAATGAATGGGTAGTTTTTGTTTCTGTTCAAGGAAACTGCATTTCATTGCTAGCTCTGCAGTGGTTGTGTGTGCATTTATGTTTCTAAAGCATCTTAAAACTTTGCATATTGCCTTTGTTTCCTTTTAAGTTACCTTTAATTTTCCATCTGTCTCTGACCCACCCTGGTTTTGCCTAAAATCCCAGCTGGCCTGTTCAGCTCCGTCTATAGGCGGAAATGAAGTTCCAAACTATTTCTGGAAGACATCATGTATTAGAAGGATCAACACTTGGTGGCATCTTTTCACTTGCAGCCGGATTAATGTATTAATGCCGGAGTAACTTTTTTTTTTGATTATTCCTTTGATACCGAGATGCATGGGGAGAAGGAAAAAATCATCAGCAAACTCAAGCTTTCATTTCCAGCACTTACTTAAACAAATCCATGGGTTTTGCCCCTGTGAATCTGTACAATGACAGAGTCCCAATGGCATGAGACAAGAGCTTGTGCACGCAGCAAAGCTGCCCCGTGCCCACAGCACGACATTGGACACCTCCTGCAGACTGCGGCTCAGCTGCACAGCGTGGCTGCAGCCCCTGGTGCCCTCTGCAAGGGGCACACGGGCACTGACACACAGGTCCCCAGGGTGCCAGTGAGGATGGAGATCCCCAGTGCTCCCCCTCCATTCTTCTTTCAAACTAGGAACCTCCACCCTCTCTCCCAGAGAGAATAAAGCAGCTGTCTTGCAGGGGTCTTCCACACTTCCCAAGATTTCAATAGCGAGAGGAAATAATTTTCTCTGAGAGTCCCTAAGCTATGTCCTCTGCCAGCCTTATGCTGGGGACATCTCTTCCATCCACGTAGCTGGGTGGTTTCTTCCTTTTGGGCTGTGGGGAATGAATCACACACACTGTCCTTGATCCCATTCAAAGTAATTTAAATATCTCATTAAGGCTTCAACTGGTCCTACTCTCCTTTCAGCGGAGAGAAGAATGATAGCACAAGTATCTTAAGCATGGGCTTAGCAAAGCATCAGACAAGGGGCTTTGGAGCAGGCCCATACTTCTCTTTCTGATTCAAAAGACCAAAACATCAAACAAAATGTAAACACCCCACTGATGGTGGGCCATTAGTCAGGCTCCAGAAAATTAAGGTTCATCCTTGAAGATCAATGACTTAGAATTGCTACCAGAGAAAAAAAATGGAAACAAAGAGCTTCTGAGGTGTTTGTGCTCTCATCATCAGGCCTGTTGTTTAAGAAGGTGTTATTAGTTACACACAGTCACCTCTCGAAAAACAAAAAATCCTTCAAAAGTGGCTGCTCTGCTGACACAGTGAAATGCTGCGTGCATATATCGAAGGATAACTTCTCTAGGCAGAAGCTTTCCCTGGGCAGAGAAACCACACATTTTGCTGTAAACATGCATCCACAGCAAGTGTCTGTGTCTGGACCAGCAATTACCCCCTCTGCCCTTTCCATCCCCAAAAGAAATTAGAGTGCACACTGGTGATAATCATGTAGGAATTGTCCAAAAGAGCTTTGTGTGAATTTGTAATTTTCAGACATGAAATGCTTCCCTCAGCCGGAAACAGAAAGTAAAAGAGAATCTGACCAAATACGTCTGTAAGGAAACCCAGAGATATTTTGGACGAAGCCACAATTGGCCAAGAATCATAAGCATGAATTATACAGCAAGTTGGCTGTGGATTCCCTCAGATTTCTGTCCTAGAAAAAACAATCATAGGCAAGTCAGTAAAAGAAATTGGTTGAGAGAAAGGAAGGAGAACCACAATGACTTTAACTAACACCAGTCAGCAGCTGAGTTTGCTTGTGAAATGCCTCAAAGAGTGCAGTGAGTGTGCACCTCTATATTTCTCTCTCTCACTGATGGGCTTGTGTAAGGTTTTGTTGATTTTATGCCTGCTTTTAAATCTTACAGCACCAAGAGCACCATTAAGATGCTAGCATTTGAGCATGGATAGAATAAGGTGGAGGGCTTTATTAAAGGACTTCACTTAGAGAACTTGTTGATATCTCCTTGCTGCTGTGGTTCGGCACTGAAGTACTGTCATCACAGAGAACATTTTTGAAGTTGTCCTTTCAAAGGCAACTGACTGGGAAGACTAGATAAAATCTGCTCTGCAGAGAAATCTATACAATTGTTGCAGCTTTTGCTTTTATAGGTTCAATTTTTTTTCCCTTCTGAGTCTAGTCCTTTTGAACTTTACTTCAGTAACAGGCCTTCTTGCCTCACAGTCTGAAGCAACCACAAAAACAATCTTTAAAAATCACTTCTATGCAGCTGAGAGACACTATATCCCCTGCCACTGGCTTGAACAACCTTATTCTAAGTGCAGTGAAATAAGAGCTGATCCACTGTCTCCACAGTGGCACTTTACAATCAGCATGTTCTTTTCTCAGTCTCCCAAGAATAACAAAAGAACTGCCCATGTCACGACAAAAGCATTGTTAAGGCAAAATAATTTTTTTTCAGAATTTCCTATGAATGTCCTTTTCCATATATTATCAAGGTAAAGTCTAGCAGACACATGGAGATGAGGGATGACTAGAACAGTAAAATTCAAGAGAATCAGGTTGTCTCTAGACATGATACAGTCTTTCTACTTAAAATGGTCACATATCGTTAAGAGTCTTTTTCCCTGAGTAGGAGACAATACCGATTCCTTTGCTTGTCCCAGTCCCAAAGAGTTTATAACCTTTATTGGGAAGACAGTCTCTTACACTATGTGCAATGCCAAGACTGGGAACCCACAGACTCTAAGATAATATAGACAAGAAATTATAATTGCAATAACTAACTTGCCATTAATTCAGCTGAAAGGTTACTTAGGTTGGTGTACAGCAGCTATTCTGTTCACTGGTCTGAAATATTAGGGGTTTTTTAGCTGTTAATGGTAACAATTGTCCTAGTTTACAGTATGCTTGAGTGACACAAGCGTCAGTTCAATTCTTATTAAGCAGTCGAAAGTCATTTGAATAAACCTTTTGATTTTCTCACTTCCTTTGAGGAGATATTTTCCAGAAGAGAAATTTCTATTTTTTCCAAAAATAGAAAAAAAGGATTGTGGCATTAACTTGCTGGTTTATGTTTAACTACATAAACCAGCAAGTTAATGCCACAATCCTTTTTTTCTATTTTTGGTTTCGTCTGCATAAGACATGATTTTATTATGTTACAGTGTGAGGAATGTTTATGTTGGTGGCAGTTCTCCAGTGAAGGAAAAATATTAGCTCAGTTAGAGCCCAGGTAATAAGGGAAATCTGAATCTGACCTACGCTTGAATAAACATCAATCCTGTCAAAATAAAATATCTTCAAATTTTAACTCAACAAATTTTTAAAATAAAAACAAAGGAAATGCCTTGACAGTGTCCTTTTAAACAACCTTCAGAATGGGATGCACCATTTCTGAAAGTCTATTTAAATTCCTGTAAGCATCTAAATGGCTCGGGGGAGAGCAGGCAGAGGAACAGATAACAAAAATCAATACATGCTTTTAGTAAAGGACAGTGGCAAAGGATAAAGAATGTAAACAATTATAAGAACAGAAGATTGCTGTAGCTCTAGTAATATTTCAGTCCCTTTCATCTTGTTCAACCTGCTGTTCAGTTTCCCTTATTTTATACAGGGGGGTTGTTAAAGCCCTTTCCAGCCAAGGAATGGAAGAAAGCAGCCTGCTTTCTTCTGTGTGCTTTTTAAAAAGCAGAGAATAACTACATTAAAACACTTCCTGGCCTTTTCAGGTTTTGAACAGAGGCTTATTGGGAGTGTCCATGACTCTTTTGCACGTGCAGGCCAGCTGTGCTAAAAACTACTGTGTATTTAGAGCAATTCATTCACCTTTGAGGGAAAAAAATCACTAGTGGCTCCCTAGCACCCCTCACACTGTCACGAACTGGAGCAGCCCTTCTTGTCCAGCACTCCCTGGGCATTGATCTCAGAGCTTATGACAAAGGAGCCCTGCAGTATTGCACCACTATCACTTGAATAAGAATGAATCTGCTTTATAATGCAGTTTCACAGCTACTTAATTGTTTTAAATATTAATTATTCAGGATTCACAGGGATGCCAGCAAGAATTATGAGAAGTAGAAGTATATGTGTATTAAATAGGGCTGCCAGAAAGACCAGGAGAGCTTGTGCACTCATTAGCTCAGCTCTGTAGTGAATATGAAGTGCAAGAGGTGGTGCTGGAAAGTTCCAGATGGGCTTGGCTGACACACTGGTCTCCTTGAACCTCATCAGGGCTGCTCCCAGTAGCACGTGCTCAAATGCTTTGTTTGGCCCCGTTTTTACGTAACCAACTTCAGCCCTACTACACCCCAATCAGTTAATTTTTCCCTTCTTTTTTTCCAAGAGATCTGGCACACGTAGCTATGAATCCCAGCTTAAATGTTGCTGCCATTCTGTGTCACTGTATCGACACAGACCAAGCAGGACCAGAAATCAGGAAGATGCAGATGTCTTGGCTTCTGAAAGCCCCTGCAAGTGAACCTCTGCACCACTGGCTTCTGGAGCTGAGCTGCTGAAGCCCAGCCAAGCCCTGGCAGTGCCCAAGGAGAAGACTGTAAGTTGCATTTATGCCACTTCAGCTTCCTCCTTAGCTTGGCATCAGCTGCAGATGGTCTTAATCTTGGTGCTGCCATGAAAACAGACACCTGGACTGCCCGGATGTGACCACTACAGAGGTGTGGTGCCATGGAGCTCCCCACAGAGCAGCCCTCTGCACCGGGGTGGGACTGACCATGGGCAGGCTGTGCTGAGTCACACAGCCTGCCTAAATCTGCCTCCTGGCTTGAGATAAATTTCTGTTCCTTCTTCTCTTACCATGCTGGATCAATAGGCCAGCAGCTGCCTCCTGCTCTGCTTACCAAGGCTGTGCAGGGGCACAGCTGCTTCACTTCTGTGGATGCAGAAACTTGAGCCCACCTCTGGAGTCTGCTCCTGTGTCATGCTCAGTGCCAGAGCCCCAGTGGATCTTTGAGCATCGCCTCTGGGTGCTGGGCTGGGTTGGTTTCCACTGAAGCTTGAAATGAGACATGTTTTTCCCCAGGAATCAGTTGTTCAAAAGACAGTACAAAATGATGGGGGAAGGAGGGGGGTGTGGAAGACAGGGAGTGGGGTAGAGCAGGAGGGGTGGGCTCCAGGGATTTTGTCTACATATGCAAAGAAGAAAAGCCTTTTGCTCCATTAGTCATCTTGTAATGGAGCGTCTGGCCTCCAGAGGCGTCAGGGGTGTCGTGATCTCATCGCAGTTGCAAGGTGGGTTCCTCCAAAGACAGTTAATAGGATCAGTTAATGCTTTTAAACCAGCACCAGCTGGAAAAATCCTGCTGTACAGCAGCTTGCCGAGGTGATGTCAGGTGCCCAGGGGCTAGGAAGGGGGAGAGCAAAGGCACCACGGGGATACAATGCACCACTGCTGCCTAAACATATGATACAAATTGCCCCTAACACTAAGCAGCCTTTCTGCTCGCTGTCAGACAAACAGGAAAAGAAACAGTCGAATCTGGGTGCAGCTGCTCGGTGTGCTGATGGAGCTGCCCTCTGCTCATGGCCATGGTTCATGGAGCGAGATTCCCCCTGCGCTTCTGATGCGCATCCTGGGAGCAAGGTCCTGCCAGCTTGTCTCTCCTGCCCACGCTGCTGTGGGTCCTGTGTCCTGCCTGTAAGCACCAGGCAGCTCTCAGCAGGAACTCCCTTTTGCCGTGTGCCACAGTGAGCCCTGCTTTTCTGATCACTGTTGAGTTATTTTCACTGGTTGTACTGAGAGCTGCAGTCCACTGGGTTCACCCCACTCCATAAGACTTCTCTCACCTCCAGCTGGAGGGGCAGCAGGCTGCCAATCTTCAGGTATCCTACCTTTGGGGAACCCAGCAGAGGGCTTGGGTGGCCGTGGCACGACAGGGTGGTGGCACAGAGTGAGCCGGCTCTGGGTCCTGGCTGGAAGAGGTGACAGTCTCTCGTTGGGTTTCTGCCATGCCTGCTGAAGGGCTCTGTGACAGGAGGGCTGGGCAGGGCTGTGGTGGGAAGTGTGTTGGGTGCAGGCCGGCACCAGGCTGAGTGGGGGATCTCTAGAGGGATTTAGAAGGGTATTGCAGTTTGGTGCCAGCATGGACATGTTTTGTAGGTTTTCAGTGGGCAGGCATACTTGAGTGGAATTACAGCATCTATGGGCAAATGACAAGTTTTAAACTGCCCTTTGAAGTTTGGAAAGTCACACTTATAAAGCTTACAGAAGAGTGCCAGAAGGATAAGAAACAACCAGAAGAAAGTAATTATTAATAAGCACTTACAGTCTCATGTGCTGCATTCACACTGAGGGGCTGCAACAGTACTTTCCCACAAAATGTCAAGAAGTGGTAAACATCCCTTGAGAAGCAAAGCACTGTGGTGCTTTTAGGCTTTAATTTCCCAGCCAGTGATTGTTAGACGCTTCTTTGTGATTAAGCATTCTCATGAACTGGAATAGGTCCTTTGCAGAACTAAACTTAATCTGTATGTAACCTAATGCATTTGCTTATTGTCATTTGGTGACAGTATATAGTTTGGTGCCTGCAGTTAGACAGAAATAAAATTAGGGGAGAAGAAATCCCTGAACAAAGAGCCCATGCTTGTGCCCATGACAGAAATATGCTCCCTCGCTTTGCAGGAACATGAAATAGATCTTAAAGCTTTATCATCTTCCTGAAGGTTGACAGTGATGTGCAGATAGGAGAAACAGCGAATGAGGTACAGACAGGGCAGTGGCACACAACAGACTGCCTGACCTGATAGTCTGGTAGTCTGGTTGCTGTTAAAAAACATGCACTTACAAAATGCAGCCAAGCTCAAATCCAGACACCCAGGGAGATATGGTGCAGAGCATCCTTCTGGGGAAAGGGCAGTGCTTCCTCCAAGGAAACTATGACAGACTGGAAAAGAGCTGGAGACCACGATGAATATGAGCTGCTAACCCAGCCCTTCTGCCAAATGATTAAAGACATGGGAATACTGAGTGGGAGTAAGTAGGATATATTACCTTCATGTTTGGCAGCAGCACATTGGCCAAATGAGTCTGTTTCTGGTGTCAGCAGTTCGAAGAGGATATTGAAAAACTGGAGGGGATTCAAGTAAGAACTATGAGAATGTCAAAAAAAAAAAAATTAAGAAAACATGAGGAAGTCCCAAGGAGAGAAGTCTGTTTATCTTATCAAAAACAAGGCTAGTTCAGCCTGTGAATATCTGCAGAGGAAACAAAAATTTATTAGCAGATCACTCTTCAGCCCAACAAATATAGAGCATTGCCTATCAAGAGGAGTCAAAGACAGAAACACTTCAGATTAAAAATAAGGTTTAAGTGTTTCACAAAAGGAGTAATTACCAACTAACCTAATTAATAACGACCATAGATTGCATTATTTTCCTGCAGAAAGAGATTCTGTGGATACAACAGGGGTTAACAGAGAAATCCGAGCTTGATGTTCTGCAAAATCTCAAACCAAATGATCTCAAAAATCTCTTCCAGCTCTGCCTTTGAATTCTGTAATATATTCTGTTCCTAATTCAATATGGGAAAAAGGTTTCATTCCAGTATCTATGATTTCTACCAAATGGTTTTTGCATTTGTCTTCCAGTGTTTTTTATTTCCTGTAATGAAATTTTGGCTGATCTTAGCTCTGTGTGCATAAACATTGCTGGCAGATAACAATTGGGCTAAAATATCCAAAGCTTCATAGGAACATTCCATAAAATAGCAGCCAATTATGAAAATAAATTATTAGATTATGAGTCTGATTCTTTATCCTGAGGGAATTTCAGCCAAAATCCCATCTTTTTTTAAAAATAAAGTCAGGTCTTTTACCAAGGGCTTGCAAAGTGGAGACTGAAAAATCCCCTGGTTGACCCCTATGTATTTCCTGTAACCATATTTTATTGTACTTGTGAATTGTAGATAAGTATTTGGGAATAGATAATTTAAGAAATAAATCTTGCATTGCTAGTTTGTGTGAGGCCTGGTGACATTTTTTGACATGATGTGACACCCTGTTTAAATGCAGTGCTTGCTGAAATTCATCTCTCTAACATGGCTTTGCCTAGCTTTGTATGCTGTAAAGTCCACACTAGGTGGGTTTTAGAAGATATAGGATGCATATTTTACATATGTTTTCCAGGGGCAAGAAGAGCAGGACAAGTATCTGACCTCAGTTATTGTACTGCTGGCAACACCTTGCCTGTACCTTGTGTTTAAGAGAACAAAAGTTTCCTTTTTTGAGGGATTTCTGGGTTAGATCATTCACTGATTTTAGCATATCATTGTCACAATTTTATTACAATGACACTTCCATAGTTTTTGGTTTTGTTATTACCCAGAGAGTTTACAAAGCTGTGGTGTATGGACACAACGCATGTGGCATTTTTATCACAATTCATTTATGAATTAGCCATATGCATGTGCTAAAAAATAAAAAAAGAAAAGCAGCTGTGTTTGAGGATATAATGTTGCCAAATGCTGCATGCAAAATTTAAGGAAGGAATATTTTTATTAGAATTAGTTTAATGTGTTCTCTTGGTTTCAGTAGTCTGTTTGAATGACTTGTGCAACTCACTTTTCTGCTCCTGATACAGAGAGGTCCAAAGCTCTTCTAGTTTCATTTTTAACTAGTCTGGTATGTGCAAACACAGAGTCATAACCCAGATCAGGTGGATTGATTGGGACAGTGAACTCAAATGAACACATTTTCCCCATGAATATGGATGGGGCAAGCTTACATGTTTTACCAGCTAACTTTATTTGTATTTGTATTTTTACCAAAATGGAGGAAACAAAGGGGAAAATCCAATGCAAACAGCATGGATTACTGCCTGGACTTAGTGGACACCCACGAAAGGATTTGCTATTTACAGGGTTTTAGAACCAGTGTTTCAGTGCTATCAACTCCATTATTAAAGTCAAACTGTTTTCAGATTTTCCATGTACAAACATGCAGTTAATTCAAACCCTCTGCATAAAAATAATGATAATTTGAAGCACCAGAAAGCACAGACAAATTCAGCTAAGAAACCTACAGATCCTGTTTCCACTCTTGCTTTAGAAATCACTCCAAAGCCTTGGCTCATACTTGCATTTCTATTCCTCTGTGAAGCCTAAAGCCCCACATGTTCAAAACACGCACATCCTAGACTCAGACTTTGAGGCAAATTTGGTCTACAGACGTGGGGGTTGAGATTGAGTCTTCTGCCAGAAAAAGGCACAGAATCAACTTTGTTTTGTTAGGTCAGTAGCCAGTCCGGCTTGGGTTCCTCAGTCCTGTCACAGGAAAACAGATGTGGTTTTGGTGATGCTTCTGTTTCCTTGCTTTTGTTTCTTTTTCTTCTTCCCTTTCTGTAATAGATGCCTCATCCTTGTCTGTATTTCAAAGCAACACTCCCCACTACAGGTCATCACTGGGAAAGAGGAGAAAGTCATGGCTGCTCTGTGAGGAAGGCAAATAAAGATCTGGAGTTTTCCATCACATCCTCTTTCCTCTGATATAAACGACTCATTGGGAACTTTAAAAAAAAAGAAAGAAAAGAAAAGAAAAAAGAAAAGAAAAGAAAAGAAAAGAAAAGAAAAGAAAAGAAAAGAAAAGAAAAGAAAAGAAAAGAAAAGAAAAGAAAAGAAAAGAAAAGAAAAGAAAAAGAAAAGAAAAGAAAAGAAAAGAAAAGAAAAGAAAAGAAAAGAAAAGAAAAGAAAAGAAAAAAGAAAAGAGAAAAGAAAAGAAATTTTATTTAAATAAATTAAATATAGATAAAAGATAAAAACAGAACTCTGTGCTCTTATCAATTCATAAGCAAGCCGATTTACAAGCAAACTTGTTCTAGCCTAACCACTCAAACTCTTTTGAATTTTTGACATTAAATTAGCGCTAAGCTTTGGATGACCAAGGCTGCACTACAGAATTAACAAGGATAAGAGATAAAGTAAATGGATGCCTGCCTTCATTCTGTGATTTATCAGCTTTTAAATTCTGCGCTCTGTATGAGAAGCTGTTCATATTTCTGAATGCGAAACTTAGGGAGGTGTGATTCTGTTCTCAGCCTGCCTTCCCGCTGGCCTCCTTGCTTCTGGCCCTGGGCAGTCAGTAGCCCTTCCAGAGTGCTGGTTACAGCCGGCAGCTTTATGTCAACCACTCTTACAATCTTCATAACGTGCTGACAGTACCTGCTTGGAGCTTGAATGTGAATGAGTCATTAGTTCCAAGCAAACGTGCTTTAGGCCCCTTGCATTCGGGGGAAGAAAATGTCGGGATGGTTTTTTGTATGTTCCAGCCACTGACATGTGAAAGAAGGAAGAACAGCAGAGGCAAACAAAAATACCATCCCAAGAAAGTCTATTCTGAGAAGCTCTTAGACGTAAAAAGAGGAGTATTATTGAATGTATTTTTGAGGTACAACTTTGCACAGGACTGAGCTCTGCACATGTGCAAGCCACTCAAGATTATTCTCATCAAATTTTCTGCTGGAGACACTTTTGTGTACTGTGAGGGTACTTGTGGGAAATAAGTATTTTAGCCATTTTTATTCACCTCTATCTTTCTAAGACTTGTTAATATTTCATTTGGAGTTATATATATACATGATGAAGGTGGAATTATTTCCTCAGGACTACCACTCAATCAAATGTTCCTCTAGGAATCATGGCACGTGCATTTAATGCTCCTTCATGCTTTACAAAACAGTACAGGAGCATAAGAACGAATGTAAAGATGTAATTGAGCATCTGTGTCTGTAAAGATATGGTTAAGCTCTAAGAGGGTTATATCTGTTAAAGACAGACAGAATGCAGAAGTACAGCTTTGCTCTGTGTTCCTCTTGCGTTGAAGGAGACTGAGGTAATTCACAGTTAAGGAGGCTTTATTTATGCAGTAATGACTCAAGACAAAAAAAGAGAGATCTTTTAATTACACCCAAGTGACAGAAAAGTATGAAAGCACTATTCATGGTACCCTGGGGATCACACGATATCTCGGTGGCAGTTGTTCTGTCCAAACAAAATTACATGAAAGAAACTATTTACATTTAGTCTAAGTGCATTCCCCTGAGGATTAATATTTATAGAGGATTTGGGAAAAATTGGTTTCAAATCAACACAGATTATTTAAATGAGAAACTGGACATTAAATAAGGGATGAAGGATTCCAGAAGAACATAGGATCAGTGGTTCTGTTTTCTAGGACCGAGAAATACAGGCACTGGGAGTCAGTCTGTAAACCTGGCTTTTAGGAACTGGGTTTTAACTGATGCTGGCCCCACTGAGGATGCAGATGTGGCATAAGCAAAGGTGGCTGTATCCCTAGGGAGACAAGGGTTCATACCTACTCACTTTGAAGGAGGACGATGTTGGTTGTGGCGTTTTGCCTCATTCTTTTGCTCCAGAGAAACAAAGACATTTTCAATGTGTATGCCTGAAATCTTGCTGCTCAGCATTGCTAGCCCGGCTGGCAGAGAGATGCAGCAGCCCACAGACTTGGTCATTTGCTTTGTCACAGGCAGTTCTGGTAACAGAGAATGTTGATTTTCATATTTTAAAAACAGAAAAAAAATATTGGTGTTATCCTTTATATTCCTTACTAGGTTTGCATCCCTCCCTCCAGAGGGTTTGCAGCTTTTTTGGAGGTGAAGCTGGGACTGGTGAGCTATTTTGGTCATTCTCCATATTTAAAATGTACAGATTTTTGATGTGATTTTTTTTCTCTAAAGCTGGGGGGAAGAGGAGAAAGACAATCACAGCCTTTCAAGGAAGCAGGGAAGGCCAGTGGGGATTTTTGGTGTGCTCCCAAGTCATTAATTAGTATCAGCTGATGAGTCAGAAAAATGTGGCTGTCTGCTGACTTGTAACGTGTCCTAGTAACAAAACAGGTTCCTGTAGTGGCAGTTCACCGTTACTAATCCAGAGACAAGCCCTCTGTCAGCCCCACATCCAAATAAAGGGCTGCCTTTTGCTTCATGTCTGCTTGTCCGATCTCTTGGTCCCCCCTGCCGACCTCTGCGGGCAGCCTGATGGAAATAGGGTTTCTACAACATTCTGCAGCACGCTGTGTGTAAATACATTTATATTCAAATTGAATCAATAAGGATACTAGATTGTGCAATATTAAAAAAACCCAGTAATCTCCGTTGTTAAGACTGCTGAAAACTGCAGAGCAGTTTCAGGTCATGCTTGGGGCAAAGCGCTTGAGGCAGTGGCTGAAGGCGATCCTTCCCCCTGCATGTCGTGTCCCCCAGCAGCCCAGCGCTGCTGCTCACTGCCCAGGAAAGGAAGCAGCGGCCCCATCTGGGATACGCCACTGCAGAGACCTGGCTGCATCCGCTGCAAGACAATCCCCAGGGTCAGCTGTGATGGAGTAGAACTAGGGAAAGGCAAAGGCAGATGGCAAATGGGCTGCTCCTGCTCTGAGTGGGAGGCTGGGCTACACCCACAACCTGCTGAGGTCCCTTCCTACCTGAGTCACCCTGGGTTCCTCTAATCCACACCAGAGCAGCTCAGGACCAGAAGTCCTCGCACCCACTTGTCTGAGTCAAATATTTTGCTCTCTGGCCCATTTCCAGCCTTGACTTTTGGCCTCACATTTGTATGTACATCATCATTTTGTGAGCTGAAAATCTGGCCCCTGCTCTACATCTTCAGGATGTGCACAAAAAGAAAAGGACGTGGCATTTTAGGTTGGGGAAATTATTCAAACCTGTGTCTTCTGGTAGATTTTTATGGTTTGAGATGTAGACTTGCTATCTGCTACCAAAGCTGAGAGACAGGATTGTCCTAAGAAACCTTTAGAACCGGGACAAGAGGCATTCAGGAGGCACTGCTGGGGTATTTGTCCTCTATGACGCTGTGTGACACACTTTGCCCAAGACACAGACTGTTGCCCTTTCCTGACCAGAGTAATGCTGTGGCAATGTCACTATGAGAGGTCAGACACATTGGGATCACAGCAGAGCTCCCGGCCAGCCTGGGGTGCCACAGCATCGCACCCTTCCCTCTGCAGTGGCTGGGAAGCTGCGCTGCCTGTTTGGCAGGATACACCATCTGTCTGATCCAAGCTCTTCCTGCCTGTCCTGCACAGTTGTGTCACGTCTTCATCCCTCTGTAGATGGTAAAAGTAACACATGAAATCAGGCAGGCAAAACTAAGAGAGACCACACGCACAAGTTGCTGAAGGATCACAGCACTCACAAAAAGGAAAGGAAAGGGGAGGTTGGCCTCTTCCCTTGAAGGGGCTGGGATCAGGGGAGCACACAGCAGGACTCAAATCCATCACTCATTCTCCCATGTTTAGTAAAAAAAGCCAATGATCTTTGCTTTGGAACTGCTCTCAGTGGTCAGATTTCAAAGTCACACTGGTGTTTGCTAGCAAAGAGGGACTGACAGGGCCTTGGGAAGGTGCATACAGCCACATGGATTCCTTGCAGCTGCTGGTTCACCTTCTCTGTGCTTCCCCCACCAGTACCAGGATAGACCTTGTTGTGCAGGTCGGCTGGTGCATCTTGTGAGCCATTGCCCCAACCCCAAAGTTTGCCAGCATTTGAGCAGCCTGGAGGCTGAGAGCCCTGGCTGCCCACCTCTGGACAGATGTAGTTGTTCCTGGCTCAGACATGTGCCCACCAGCGACACAGGCTGCAGGCAGCTCACTGCCCATTGCCCCACGTGCCCACACTGCGCCTTCTTCCAGCTACCAGCTCATGGCAGCCGAGTGGGTTTGTGTTGGACAGGGAGGGCTTCAGCCAGAGGCTCATCTCCCTTAATCCCATGAACTCATCTCCTCGTGGAACCACCTTGACCGCAGTGTGAGTGGGGGAAAAAAGGGCATTTCTAAATGTCTGCCCACGTGGTATGACCAGCAGTCTACAACACCTGTATTTCACACTGGGATTTGGAACTGGAGTGTGCCTGGTCATACCAAGGTCCTGTGGATCCCTTCACTCCCTTATTCAGGGTAGCAACTGCACGTGAATTATCTAAATTCGTTAATAGGTCTGATCAAATCTGCTAATATAGTAAATAATTGCTGCGCCATAGCACCATATAAATGATTTCTTAGGAAGGGTAGCTTGGTTCCAGGGACCTGCCAGTCATTGCCCATAGTGTTTTGAGAACTAATTGGCAAATGAATTGTGGTTTTAATGTGAACTTTTCTTTTCTTGTCTGACTAGTCTTACTTTCCTCCTGTGAAGTTCTTGCTAGATGAAAACCAGTTAAGCTAAAAATCAGCTTATGAGGCTGTTCTGTATAGCTTCACTTGTTTCTATGTTGGTTTTTTCCAGCCAACTGCATCTTTCCAATCACTCTCGTTTGACAAGCTCAGAGGTAAGGAGCTCTGCAATTTATTCATGTTCAGCAGAAACTCAGGCACATCTCAGTTTAATCAAGATCACTGAATCTGATTTTGAGGGAAAATGCTGATCAGAACATGTACAGTGTCACGATCTGTGCAATGTTTCCTGTAAATACAAAGTGAACTGGGGAACAGGGCGGGAGGGACAAAAATATTTTAACACAAGTAGACAGAACAACCATTTTTTCTAGAGTTAATTTTCAAAATAGAAATCCTGTAGGATTTCAAAGCAGAAATTACTTTTATGTAATTAAATCTTTTGAGAGGTTCATCTTCATGCTTGTCCCTGCTGTGGGACTGCTGTTTTGCTGTCCACAATCAGGCACAGATGGTCCCCCCTGTAGCTCCCCAGTGAATTTGTGGTAGGGTCAGCAGGTCCCAATGTGTTTGTGGGGCACGTGGCCTCGGCTCCAAGCAACCATGTGCCTGGGAGGGGAAGGGCTTTAGAGAGGCCCAGCTAAAATAATGAGAGAAATTAACACAGCGCCCAGGGGCCAGATTTTCAAAGATAAACATACAAGAACTGCTTCCAGTAGTGTTCCTCGGGTAGCCGGTGTTGTCCACCCAGTCTTTACACTTGGAATTACATCATCTGAATTTAAAGAAAATGGAAATGATGAGCTATTATGGACATTTATCCCTGCTTCTGCATGAACTCAGGGTGTGGAAAAAAATGTGTCTGCAAACATTAGTAGTACTCTGCACCAGAAATAACTGGGTAGTTTCTGAGCAGGCTGCTTTTGCATGTGGGTGTCTCCTCTTCCTTTCTGTTTCTGTCGTTAGGCTTCACAGATTTCTCTGCACAGTAGAGAACAACAGCCTGTTATCTTTTTGGGTGCCTCTGTGTTTAAGACCTCAGCTGCAGGTATCTTGTGTATAAATAATCCCAACCACACCATGCTCGAGTGTGCAGAAACAACACACAGCTGCTCAGCCAAGCAGTCAGCATCAGGGTGATGTGGGAAGGTATTTGCTCCCATGGCAATCACTGGCAGGCAGCCCTTGTTCTCCACAGTGGGGAGATGCTTGTGGAGGGGTAGCAGAACCTGAGGAACATGTCCCGTGCACTTGGAGATGGATCAGTGCGTGCAGGGGGGCTGGGGAGGAGGGAAGCAGCCCCCTTGCCCAGCAAGCTCTCACAAATCACCCTCAGAGCTGGGATGCGGAGCTGTAGTGGGAATGGTGGCTTTATGCACACAAAAACACACAAAGCTCTTCATAGTGCACTGCACATGGGACCTTCCCGGGCAGAGAAGGAGGGCCTACTCCTTCAGAGTGGGCCAGATGCCACCACTGATATATGCCAGTGCTCTGGGGAAGGCAAGCATCAGACAAGCATGGTGACAGAAAGCTCATGGAGGCTTTCCACCATGGGGATGCCCTGCAGCGGTCCTGGCACCCCTGGGTGCCCTTCCCCGTGGTGACACCAGTGAGGCAAAGCGTCACCGGTGCCACCACACGCCAGCTTTGCCTGCTGCCCTCATGGGTGGGAAGGAACTGTCCATGTCAGGGCTGGGCTGATTTTCACTGGTGCCTTACATGCTCCAGGAACTCAAAGGTAACAGATGGCAGCGTTTATTGCATTGCAGTGGCGTCCCCTGCCAGCTTTGCATCGATCCAAGTCTGGCAGCACAGGACAATCCCTCCCATTCATAAAATACTGGGATTTTCATTGTTTCCTTTGACATTGGTTTTTGAATGATACTGATTTATGCTCATGAACGGTTTGGCAATCTTGTGACAAATAACACGGTGGCATGGGGTCAGGGGCAGGGAGGCAAAACCATTTTTCTTTTTGCTCCAGTTCTCTCCCAAGCTGGGTGTGAATTATGGTCTGCAGTTAATGATGAAGTGCTGAGGCTGCTGGGACATTCTGCTTACCCAACAAAAGGAACAAAGCACATCTTTTAGCAAAAAGCAATATTTTTTTGTATTTGAAAGCCCAGTAGTGCTCACAAAGCACTGAGGCTTTGAAGCTGGTTTGGGGGGAGGTTGAGTGAATGTGGTAGTAAAGCTGACAGTTTTAGAAGCAGGGATACTTAAGAAACCTCCTCTCATAGAACAGTAATGCATATAAAATGGATGGGGTATAGGTCTAACTCCTGCTTATAGCTCTGGTTACAGCTGAGGGTAAATGACTGTCAGAATAAAATGCTGTTATGGCACAGTGCTTACACAATCCCATATGCTGCCATAGCACAGTTACAACCTAAAGAGCTGGTAAAAGGGGACTGTAAATGTTAGGAACAAAAGGGTAATACAACAATATAATAAAATTTCTCAGTACTAAAGCTTTGAGTCTGCCCTGGATTTCATAAATATATGAATTGATATCTTCTGGCACAGAGATTCAGAGAAACCCTGGGCCATAAGGCCTCTCAGTGGGTAGCAGTAGCCTTGGATGCAGTTAGTATTCCCTGAAGTGCCCCAGCACTTTGCAGGAAGGAAGAACCACTGCCCTGAAGCACCTCACTCCCTCTCCAGAAATGGGACGACTGGGAAAGCTGCTGCCCCCACAGTGTGATAAATACCCACACCCTACTCATTCAGCACCCTCCACATGGTCCCTACTATTACTATAACTGTGGATCCAGCTCTCTCTAGGCAAGCCCAGTCCTCCTCCATTCCCTGAGCATGCTGGGTCACAAATTTTATTACGTGGCTTCCTCAGGTGCAGTGGAGGTACATAGCACTGTAATTCATACTGTAGAGGGATAACAAATAAAATTAAATATTATTTATTATTTGAACAAATACAGCATATTTCTTACCAAATTTATTAAATATAAATTTCAATTTACATATGGACCAACTCACGTATTATTTTAAACTTAGCTTTTTTTTTCCTTGAAATAATTATATATTTGATATTTAATTCACAATCATGATGATCCATTTTAAGGTTATCATAGAGTATTAAAATAGCTTGAGCTGAATAAACACTGATAGACAACATTCAAACACCATTTGTTTGTTCTCAAAGCCCATGAGACAGTTGGAGCTCCAGGACAGGCACCGACCATCTTGAACCAGGGTTTCACCAAGGAGATGCAACAGCTCTCTTCAGCAGCAGCAGCCACTTCTCCAGGCACAGAAGGAATATTCACTTTGTTTTGCTTTAGTTGTTTAAAATCCGTGACTATGGATAAGGCTTTCAGTAACCAAGCTATTTATTTCCAGTGCAAAATTTGAGAAGAGTAACTGAAACATATGAAACCAATTTACCATAGTTTTAAATTTCTGTACCCATATCAATTCCCACTTTCTATCCAGAAACAGCAGGATGCAAAAAAAGAGTTAGCTTTTTCAGTTTTCATTTGCTGTTCTCTGTTACACAGAATGAACAACCTAAGCAGGGTATGTTAAGTTACGTAATGGCTTAAACATGTTTACCATGTGTCCCTCTGGATAGCAAAAAGAAAAAGCCAAATTCTGTGCAAAGACCATATGCAACTCCAAATCAATACATCTTTGTGGCTAGTAATCAGCAAGGCTTACCTCTCCCTTGCAAAAGAATCAAGGAGAAGAAATGCACGACAAGATTAAAATTAATTATTTAAAGGAAAGTGTCTTGCTGCTAATTTATATAGTAATTAAAGATACTGATTATAACCCCTTTGGTTGAGATGAGTCTATTCACATGCACTCTTCTCTGGAGATGCCTTCACTATTTCCTACAACGAGAAATCATTGATCTTGGTGGAGAGAAACTTTGAGGAAAAAACAGTTCCCCTTGAGCCCTCTGATGCAGAGGAGTAATATGAAGACCAAATCTGAAGCAGGACCCAATGACTAGGCAAGACAGCCAAACTGAGTTTCATGAGAGGAAATGTTCTTCCTGTAGAAGTGGGCAAGCATAGTCATGCTCTCTTCTCCCAGCTTAAGGACCTGGTATGAAAATGTTACTGAGCTAAAATCTTGTCCTGTTGCGATGTATGCCCTAACTTCTCCAAGGCAGAGGGAAGCATTTTGGTCCCTCTGGAAGGCATGACTGAAGGGATATGTGAAGTGTTCTTGCTGGTCTTTCTTGTGCGCTACAGGAATTATTCATGAGGCGGTACCTGCTCTAAGGTTCCTCGTTCCCCACAGAGATGTCACAGACTGGCTGTTACCAAACACAGTCTCATGAGTTATAAGGAGAGAAGCTTCCTCCTGTATGAAAAGGAATAAATGATGCATTGTGGTATTCAAAACATCACAGGAGTCATTCTTATCAAAACGCAGAGTTTTGTCAAATGGGCAGGTGTTGCCTTGCTGAGATTTCATAAAATCCCTTTAGCAACTTGGGGTCCCATTTCTGACTGGTATTGCTGTATGCAGAAACCAGCCCCATTCTGCTTTTTTGTTCACCAAAGGCCAAGAGATGCTAAAGTACTCTGGAGGCTTTCAAGTGATTGCAGAATACTGCTGGCTCTCAAGAGCACAATTTCATCTGAGCTGCCAGTATTTCCCATGGTTTCTATCCCTCTTGATTTTGCAGTCTCAGTGACTCCTGAGTCTGTGCATCACCCAGTGCCTGCTCTGAAACATGATGCATAAACATGAACAGCTCAAATTCTTTCACATCTTTGTCTCATTCCCATTTATTCTTTGGCATAAGACATTTAATGTGTTTTAAGTAGTTTTTATCAGTGATGTAGAGTTACTATTTAGTCTATTACCTTTTGACCATCATTCAATTATAGCGATTATTAGATTCCTACAGGGTAGATTTAACTAAGTACATTTGACTATTCTCATTTGAAAAACAATCTTCTTTGCAATATTATCTTTCTTCCCCCCTCCTTTTTTTTTTTTTTTGTGATGAAGCAGTCTGTGGTGTCAATACAAATGCTGTGACATTTATAGCAGTTCAGCTGGGAACATCCTGCCTGCATGTTCCTTTTATTCCTAATTTGCTGATGATTTCCAGCAGTGTAAGAGCACAAGCAAGCACTCTGTTTGATAGCAGTGTCTGCTGGTGCCCTTTTCTCTTTTTTTGTAACCCTTATCTAATTTTGGCAGGCCCACAGTTCCTGCTCTCAGACCTGATAACAGGATCAGCACACAGCTCAAACGTACAGTAAAACACTTAGGCGGGATTCTCAGTCCAGCACATGCTGAAATGGGGCCACCTGACCCACGAGACAAGGTGTCCTTTGGTCCCAGTGAGCTTGCTTGGTACCCACAACCCTAATAATCCTAGCACTTAGTACTGCTATTGGCATGTCTCGTCTATCTTGCTGATGGCTTTTGTTTCCTCTCTCCTGATTTGTAAATGGTCTCAAATCCTAAAGAAGAAGTGCTGCTTAACCACGGTGTTTTACAAGTTTTTACATTTTCTAATTTATTTGCGGTTTCCATGGTGCAATCCTTAATGTGCCGAACAACGTGGGGAGAGAACTGCAAGGGTCACCAATCTTAAGGCAAGAAAGAACCATTACATTTAGCACAATCACCTGCAAGAAACAGATAATTTAATTTTGAGTGTTCATGTATTGAGCTCAATAACTTGTGTTAGACTAAAGCATATCACCCAGAAAGGCATCAAATCTTCAGCTGATGTCATCAAGAAGTGGAGAAACAATTTACATCTCAGCCCCTTTTTAACCACATTTCTTTCTGAAAAAATGTATTTGTGGAAAAAATGCATTTCTTATTTCTGCTGCCTAAACCTGATAATAATTATCTGTTGATAATTTCAATATTACCACTGAGTCATTTATCTGAAATATTAATACCTTCTTAATACTAGGCATTTTAAGACACTATAGAAGCATTGTCTACAGATTTTGACAAACAAGTGATATTTTTTCACAGAGCTCTTGGCAATCTTCCTGTGCTCCAATTCTTTGGCAGGTCTCTTCTGCAAGTTAATCTAATTTTGTAAGAAATGTAGTCACTAACTTGACACAGGTGGTTCAGGTTCACCTCACCAAAGCTGTATTTAAGCATTTACATCACTGTATCGCTCGCTATTTTCTTGTCCATGTATCTTTACACTTCAGATGCATTGCTTGACCTCTTTTAATTCCCAGACTCTGCAGAGTAATTTCTTTCCAGCATCCTATTTCCTGCCACACAGATCCAGCACTCCTCTTCCCTACATGTGTGGTTTTGCACTGCTTTGTGTTAAAATCATTCTTGTTTGGGTGACTTGAGCTGAACATTTGGTGCAGTTCACTCTGCATGACTGCCATGTCCTAACAGATTCCCCTTGCTACCTGGGCACCTTCCACACATTGGCTTTACAGGGTTCTTGAATCACCCTCAGGTGCTGAACAAAACCAGTGCCTTGGTCCTAGGCTGCCTGACTCAGAAACGTGGCAGGACATTTCATGACTGCTCCTCACTGTTAATCACCAAGGGCTTAACCCACTGGCTCTGTCCCATATTGTATAGTGCAGGGTTTTTGTTGATACTGGTGGGGTTTTTCTGAGATAACACCCAGCTAGCTTGTTACAACAAGTAGGGATTAGCAGTCTGTCGTGTTCATGATTGCCTTTTTTCTTATAAACCGGAAAAGTAAGAGATATATTAAACAAAGTCAGCTTGTTCTTATGAAACAATGGTGTCAGTGATTAAACACACATCTCTTTGATCACTGAATTGCACATCAAGCTTCTCCACAGTTTCATTCAGGATGAAAATCTTTCAACCAGTGACCTCCTTTTGTCCTGATTAATTAGCACATCACAATCTTGTTTCAAATTTTCTATAATTCCTCTAGTACTTAAGAAGTTACTGAAAAAAACACTCCCTTACCTTTTGGGACATTTGGGATGTGCAAGACATGCTCTGCTCCTGTTACAGGAGCAGCATCCTACATCTTCCAAAAGTAGAGAAAAAGCACTTTACTGAATGTTTCTGTCCTTTTTTGTCTCATTTGAAATGTGTTTCAATCTTCAGCTATTGGAGGCCCTCAATCCTTTTAAGTTTTTGTTTTGAGCATATCTACATTGAATAATTTTCCTTGAACAAATGGTAGATTGCCACAGTAAGCAGATGCATCTACCCGGCATTGATCATGGGACACATGTACTAGGGGCTACCAGGACAGGCTGTCTTTCTCTGAGTTTGGGAACATCCTAGCACAAAACTCATGCAGCTGTGGAATGATGGGATGAACACTGGGATGGATGCAGCTGTGATGGTCTGCATGGGAAGCTGTGTAAGGTTCCCTCTTCTCTACAACCCAGTGACTGTGCCAAAGGAAGGCTGGAGCCTGGCACCCGCTGCCTGCCCCACAACTGCCTGCCCAACAACTGCCTGCCCACTCTACTTCTCACTTTTCTTTGGAGGCTGCAGCAGCAACTTTGCGCTTTACCAAGTGTGAGTTCACTTGAGAGAATTCCAAAGCACCCTGCAGCTTTCCCAACCTGCTCAGACTTGGAGTCTCCTTGTATGACAGCCCTTTGAATTGCCCACAAATATGTTTTCTCGTTACCCATTCATGTATTAAATACTCATCTCAATGATGAAATGCTTGCCTGGGTCTCTCTTAATGAACAAGTGTCAGATGTTTAGCACCAGTAGACTTTATTGCTCAAAGGCACAGGCTTCTTGGAGCTCCTCACAGTCACTTCCAGCTCTGTCTGCCTCAAAATAATGGGGCGGGGGAAAGGGAAAGGAAGAGGCTGTTCCTGTCAATGGGATTCCAGCTGGTTTGTATATAAAATCTTTCCAGGACACCCAAAATGCTTTATTCACCAGTTGGATGTCATATTCTAAATAAAACCAATTATTTTGCTGACATCTACAACCCTGCTGAGGTATGTGATAATGGTGCCCCTTGTCTGCTAAGACAAACACACGCATTCTCCCCGCAGAGAGCAGCCAAGCGGCCCTCGCCAGCCCCGGCAGCGGAAGAATGCGCCCCTATTCCCTGCCTCTCTCTCCCTCCGCCTGCCCGTCCCGGCGAGCCAAGCCCGTGAGAATACCCTGGCGTAACTGCCTGGCAAGAACCATCATTCTTATGTTGCTTTTGGGTAAACTTCAATGACTCATCTTGTATTCATGCTCATCTATGGTTGGCTTTTAAAAAATTTTTTTCTTCTAACGTTCTGATCTGCCAAGCTGCGAGTAGTTTGCTTAACAATGTGCAATGCTTGGAGAACAGATGGGCTCTTTTCTTCCACCCGGTGGCATGCAAAAATGAAATTTTATCCATCAAACTTCAGTCTGTGACATTTTCTTTGGAATGGTTGTTTCAACAGCTACTTTGCCACCCACCAGCTCCATTGTATTTCCTTCCGCACTGGATATGACTTAATGACAAGCTCAGCACTGAGCAGCCAGCAGGCTGCATTGCGGTGGTACCTCACACAGGGTTATCTTGAATTGCCCTCCTGTACAAACGCATACCTGGAAAAAGTCTGCGCCCTTGAAAATTTACAGCATAGGCAAGGAAAGTGGTTTTCCAAGCATAGTAGCAGCTTTGGAAATGGATACCTAGGTCCTCAGGCACACTGTAGGGCTGACTACACAGTTTGACTCCCCTTTTCCAGGACTGGTGCAAACTCGCTGTTATTCAACCTACAAATTCTATTTTAACCCAGAAAAAACATTCTTGAGAAATACCATTATGTTTTTCCATGCGCCATTTCATGAAAAGCTAAGAAAAAAGATGAGAAGGAATGCTTCATGCTCTGCTGCTCCACTTGTTCAGAGACTGCCTTTCCAAAGGGTTGACTAGTATAATTTTTTTCAGTGAAACTTTGCTTGCTACCTTTAGAAGCCAAATGGCACTTTGCTGAAATACACACTGCTCACTTCCATGAAATACCAAGGGGAACAGCTGAAATCAGAGCTAGCCTAGGACATCAAGACTACTGCGAAAGTCACATCTAGGACTGCTGCATTCCATACATTCAGTCTAAAGTGCTCTGGAAGCCCTTATGCCCATCTGTGCAAGAAGAGTTTGTTCCTTAGGTGACTGACATACTTATTTCCCTGTAGGTAAAAGAAAATGGATGTAATAGCTTGGACATTCCCACATGTTGCTGGTGGATCTCAGCTTCCTGAAGCTGTTGATAACTGGTGCAATCTTGCCTAGAGCAAGAGCAGCACACAGACATGATAGGCTTTTGTGAGCCTAAAGATGGATTAAAGCAGAATATTCACAAAGGCTAATTAAGCAACAGCAGCTGCTCTTCACAGGTCGGTCTGCAGGCAGTGGGCAGAGGGAAGCTCCCCTGGAAGCGACTCAGAGCACATCCCTACATTAAACTCTTGTTCTGAATCACCTCCTGGGAGAGCCTCTGCTCCCCCCGCAGATGCCCATCTCCACCATTTCACATCATTCATCTTTCCAGCTGTGTCCGCTGGGCTCCTCTGCTGCCATTGCAGACACAAACCAGGGGAAACTGCTGTGAAATCTATTGCAGGTGGAAGTATAAGCATGTTGTAAATGGTTTCACAGACTCAGATGAGGTTTGATCTTTCCAGTGATGAAACACAGCTTGCTAAATTCTGTGTTTTGAAACTCACTGCTAATATTTTAAAGTGAAAAACAATAACCATATGGGATTTAGCAATTCACATGCCAGGTTATGATGAGCTGTTTGGTTTGTCAGTTCCCAGCTGCTCCTTTGAAAAGTCACCAGGGGATTTCCTCACTGAATGGGCTGCCAGCTATCCTGGGGTGAATACAGGGAACAAGAAGTTTTGTATTAGATTTTATGGGCTGGATCCTTCAGCATGCTGTGATCCCTCTGAACCACATGAATGTGAACCAAGGACAAACTGACTCTCATGAATTCCTGCATTTACGGGGAAAAAGCTCTCCGTGGACACAAAACTGGTGGAGGCAATGTTCCAGCTCCATATTTCAGATGTGTCCTATGGCACAGAGAGGTAGGAGGATGGATGATATGTGGGAATAGGACTCCTCTGCGGCTCATCCCCTGCCTGTTGGTTTCCTTTGAGCCTGAGTTACAGCTGCAGCAGAAAGGTGCTTTCACAGCTTCTAGGGACAGCTGTCCATCACCTACAGCTACACAGACACATGTTTACTGATACATACATCTAACAGGGATGAGAACTGAGGTTTTATGTGCTCTGTGGCACAGAAATTGTGAGAGTGTTCAGGGTGAGACAGGGGTTCTTGTCATGCCCTTCACCCAAGAGAGCTTTATCAGATTTTGCCCCCTGGAGCGTCTGGCACTGACAGCAGCAGTGAACTCGCCCACACAACCCGGCCAGACTCAGTGCAAGGAGAAGCAGTGTGGTTGACTGTAGAAAGCTCTGTATCTCAAAATTAATTTGCCTGTGGTTCTGCTGACACCTTCTGATTATCCTACTCTCCTAGTAAAAGAAAGGGTGTGCTGAAATCAATCTCCCACCCCCTACTTCACTGCAGATAGAAGACAAAAGATATATTGCTAATTAAAATGTTCTAATCTGCTGGAAAGCAGTTTTGTAGGATTGATTTGAATAAAACTGATGATGCAGCCCACTCAGATCACTGGGAAACGACCTCTCTATTATGAAGTCCCAGAATAACATAGCCAAGCAATCTTGATTTCCTAGTATCTGTCAAAGGAAGAACTTCTTCGTTAGTTACAGCATATAATACGGATATTCCTGAAATGTCCTCTGCTTAATGAACAGCTGATATTGGCTAACCTCATAGAAATAAGAGAGAATTAGTACCAGCTGCAAAATGCATTCACTGGATAGTGAAACTGGCAGTTGGTATTATGCCTGCTATAAATATTTTTAATTAAAAATTGTTTTCTGTCTCTTCAATTGGTATAATAGCGATAATGCTTACTGAGAGTTACTGAAGATGTAATAGGATTCCCCTTCGTGTATAGAAGAGCTATTTATTCTGCTGTAATATTGCTACAGTGGAAATCTGCATAATAATGTCCAGATTCTAGTACAAGAGAAAAATAGACTGCAGGAGTGTTTCAGAATAAGGCACATGAGCATGCAAATTCCTAAATAAAAACCATGCTCAGGCTCTGTTTTCTCAGGTATGACTTTAAAATTATATTGAAAAACCTTTTGGGGGGGAACTGGCAGCAGGGGCCCTGCAGTGTTGCAGCAGACCCAAGTCTCTGGGCACCTGGTCTCCACTTGGCGCTCTACTGCCATGACCATCCACAGGTGACGAGGGACACCTCCTCCTTTGGGGAGTCAAGAGGCATTAGACCAGCTATGCCCTGGCAGGCACAGGCCATGTTAGGCATTACCTAAATAGGATGGATTATATGACAGCTGGAGAAATCTGCTAGCTGTCCCTGCTGGGCCTTTGGGAACTTGTCATTGCTCTCCACACTATGTGGGAGACTTTCTAAAGCTGATGGGACCAATTGCTTTCTCATCCCCATTTGACTCTCTTCCCCTGTGGGGCTTTAGACCAGTGTAATGATTGAAACACTTTCTCTCACAGCCTTCCTCGGGCCCCCGCCTTCGTCCTCCCCAGCTTCTGATACACCTGCCCTTGACCAGCACTCACCCGCACTCTCTCATTTTTACTCTCTTGCATATACCTCAGAGATCCTGGTGCAGCTTGCCTTGGTCTGGTGTTTGCTTTCTGACAACTCCCAGAGGCTCAAGTCAAGACAAAAGCCTCATTCTGTCAGTCACTGTATGAATACCTGATTAGGCACATTCCCTGCTCCAGAGACCTTTTGATCTAAACCTGCTGCTTTGATTTCATGATGCTAAATTCCTTTCCCAGTTTGGCTCTCATCCTTTTCTTGTCCCTAAACTGACAGCAATTTTATCGCAATCAAGTAATTTCCCAGACAAAGCTATGGTCTCTTTTACCCATAGGTTCTTCCTCCTTACTCTGGGTTCTTCCTTCTGTGACAAATTGTCTTTGCTTTGCTATTCCAGCTAGTCCTTTAGGGTGCATTTATGGTTTACAGTCCTCTCATTCTACAGCTCCTTGTTACTCTTAGGGTTCAGCAGGTACTGTCCTCTCTGCTCTCTTTCAAAGGGAAAGATGATCTCTGCTTGCTGGGGCATTTCCCCAGCTCTCCATGGGGCAGCAGCCCCACTGCAGTGTGTTCTTGCCTGGCCAGGTTTGCAATGGGCACCGATACAATCATCTGTGAGCACCTCTGCAGATCAATGGATTCAACAGCAAAGACAAGAACAAAACAAAACCAGAGAAGTGACTCACACCAGTGCCCAGAGGGATAAAGGAAGAGGAGGAGGGAGACAGGAAAGAGAAATGAACACCACAACCTCATCTGCCTGAGGGCACAGAGGTCATGTTAGCCAGGGAATGAAATAAAATGGACTTTTCTGAGGGTGGCTGGGTAGGGGTAGTTTCCGTTTGATTATTTTAATTCTTCCAGGCTACCTCCCAGGGTCAGGTCACTCAATGACCTAATTTTATTCCAATAATGAAAGTACTCTATTAAAACAGAAAAAGGACAACACATGATTATTTTTTTCTCCATCCAGTCCAATGAATTAGTTTTGGTGGCCAGTTTGGATGCTATTTTGATCACTTGACAAGTTTTTAATGAAATACCTGATAATTTAAGAGCCTGATACACAAGGAGAAGCTCTCACTTGCCCATGTGCTTGTTTCCTGACCTGCTGTAAACTAAAAGAATAAAGAATACCCTAAGCCAAGATAAATTTGAAATACAATTCTCCAGTTACTTGAATCAAAAGGCAGTATTGATTATTTAATTACATAGAAATCATCTAGATGCTTAGCATTTACTACAGATTAATGACTGCACCAGAGCAGTTAATGGCCCTTCTCGCTGCCATCAACAAAAGCTGCTTATTAATCCCTGGAAAATGGCTTGCATAACAATCATAACGTGCTGTTAAAAGTTTATAAATAGATAAAAGTGTCACATGGATTTATGACTGCTAGGGCTGAATGGGATCTGTTTGGCGTTTCTAGCAAATGAATGCCATGTGCATGAGCTCATCTGATTGCTTGAATTATCACAAAATCCCAAGTTGCTCTTTTGGATTGGAAAATGGCATGTAAGGAACTGCCAAGTGGCTGGAGTCCTATCTACTGACTGGGAAATAATTACTTTGCTGCATAATAAAGAGGCACCTTCCTTCTAACAGCAGTGCTCTGCCCTCTTTATCGTCTCGCCTGAAACGCTTGTAAGGGAGGCTGTGCTGTTCCATTCCCTCGCATTGTTTTTAAGAGGAAAAAACGCTTGCACACACACACACACACACATACACACAGCTGGCCCAGGTCCTCCCAAGCACAGCAATGGATCCAGCAGGTGTAGGGGTCCTTGCTAGACTGGGATCTGTACTATTCAGACAAAGGTCTTTGTAGGAGCCCTTTGCACCTGGGTCTCTCCATCCCATCTGGGCTGGCAGAACACTGAACATGGTATGTGCTGCCAGTGAAAGGTGCTTTTGGAAAACATGTCACTCCTGGAAGAGCTGGAAGGGCATGCAGACCCTGGGGGAAGGGGTGGTGGAGGGCAGGGATTCGCAGCAGCACTGCATCCCCACACGTGGTAACTGCGTCCCACCACTGCGCTGGCACTCACACTGTCCCTCCTACCTGGGAGCTCAGCTTCAAACCAGCGTGCAGAGGACCCTGCTCCTGCGGGGTTGCAGAATCCCCGTCTGGATCTGACACTAGCGTCAGTCCCTGTCCCCTCAGCAGCCACTGTCCCTGTGGCTAGCTGTCCTCAGCTTCCTAACCCTCCCCCATGCAGTGGCTGGTTATTGCATTTGAGCTGTGAATAGTAAAAATTATATACACATGTCACTGTCTGGAGAGTGAGAAGGCTGCCTGGAGGAGCAGACCAGGTCTGTGGGAGCATCCTGCTCCTATTAGGAATTTAGGGGAGTGGCTTCCTTGTATCCAGCCAGACCACAGACTCTGAGGTAAGAGGAAAGAGGAGAAATTACTGTCTCCTTCAAAGAATCAGACAGAAGAGGACCTGAGGGCCAGCCCTTCCTGATTCACATCTTCCAAGCCTGTTAGTATTACTGCCTCTATTTTCTGTTATTTTCAATGTGTCTGTCTTTATCAGGCAAAGACATGCTTCAGTGCAGCACTGGACCAGAGAGGGTTGCCCATCGTTAGAAAAGAAGTCAGAGGGCCCCAGTCCCTTGCCCCTTACCCCATGCACCGTTCACTTCTCCTCCAGCACAGAGGCTTGGGGGCTCGGTGGCCTCCCTGCAGCAGCAGCTGGAGCAGGGGTGGGATGCAGGAGAGGAGCGGGCACAGGACTAGGCTGTCGCTGCAGAGGTGTGGGATGCACACATGGAGCAAGCGCACTACTCAGGAGGCTGGCAGGTTGGAGGCTGCAGGCTGTAATTTTTCTTCACACTCTCAACACTCCATGGACGGCAGCCGCTCTACCCCTCTCCTCTCATCCCATCAGGAGGCTTATTCCCACTGCCGAGTGCTGAGGGCATGCCCCTTCCACAGCTCACTCCCGTGATTTTTTTTGGTGGGCTGCATCACAGGAGGAGTCAGACACTAAACCAGCGCTGAACTAAACGAATTATCCTCCCTCAAACTCTTTCCAAATATGCTTTGCTGCGCTTTCACAACACGTGGCCAGGTTTCATGTGAGAGAGACGCACACGGTGTGCTTCACTGAGCCACCTCCCCGGGACCCCCAGCCCTTCCTTCGCATCGACCGGGTGTCTGTACCCGGGCCAGACCTCCCCCCTACACTCAAAGGCTTTGCAGCGCTGCGGAACACCCGCCTAGAAAGCAGCCCCAGAAAACTTCATTGTCCAAGAGCCGAGAGAGGCAAATTTGCCTCCCTGTGCTTGTCCAGGGGCACGGAACTTTTCCGTCAATGGCATTCGGCAATCCAAAGCCCGGTGCCGAGCGAGGCAGGGCTGCGTGGGCGGATGGGGAGCACAGTCCCCGCCGCCTCCATCCCTCCCGGTCGAGTCCGTCCCGCGGAAGGCACGGGGCGGGCGGCAGCTCCGCTCGGGATGCTGCGCTTAGCGCGGCGGCCAGTGCCATCTAGCGGGATCGGGAATGGACAGCCACCCTCCCCGAAGCGCCGCGGGGACCGCCAGCACCCCTCCGCCAAGGGGTCTTCCCCTTCCCCTTCCTTCCCTTCTCTGGGAAGGGCTCCCCCTCCCTGTTTGAAGGATGTTGACGGACAGAAATCAAAATAAATGGCTAAAAGCTTGCATCGGCTCGATGTCAAGCTTGGAGACAGAAAGGGTCTTGGGAGTCCTGTTCGCTGTGGGAGATGGGGTGGGCAAAGGGCTGGCTGATGGAGCAGGCTAGGAAAAACAGCAGCCACGTCCGAAGGAAAGGTTTCAGGGGGGTCAAAACCGATTTTTAAATTAATATTTTACTTAGGTATAGATCAGATGATAGAAATCTCTTTCTCATCATTTAGGTAATCAAACATCGTAGAGTGCAGGCTTTTATGAACAGATGCGGTGAACACCTGCCAAAGACAACATTGCCTCGACTGTTCTTGCTCTTAAAGGTCTCCTCCACTTTTTCACTCCAGTGGCTTTTCACGGTCTCCGTAAAAGAGAGCGGAGGAGGCACATTCTTGCTCTTTCATTTAAGGAAATGCTCAGTTACAGGTAGAGGATGGGGCAGGGAGGAGGATGCAGAGCATCCCCCAAAAAGCCTTAAATTACATTATTCAGCAGAAAAATTAGGTCTCTCCAGGAATCCCTTTTCGTTTGTTACGAGCACCGAAGTACTTCGTGTATTTCTGTACGTGTCCCTGGGTGCAGATTTTGACGAGGCTGCCCTTTGCCCCGCTGTGTGCCGCACTGGAGGGAGGATCCCACACGGGCTGTTCCGCACAGAGGGCGGCGGAAGCGCCCCGCGGCCCGGGAGCAGCGCCCGTCCCCGCCCCTTCCGGCGCGGGCGGACATGGCGGCGGTGCCCGAGCAGGAGGCCGGGCTGGGGCCGGGGCCGAAGCAGAAAGAAAAGCAGAAGAACAGGAACAAGAAGAAAGCGGCGCCAGGTGGGGGCGGGACGCGGGACAGTGTGGGGCTGGCGGCTCGCCGCGAGGGCCGCGGGCTGAGGGTCCTTCGGTGGGGCGCTGCGGAGGGTAGAGGCGGCTGGCGGGTGCTTGGGGCCGGCAGCGGCGGCGCCGTGTTGTGGTGCACCCGCCCCCGTATCTCAGCTGCGGATTTCTTCTTTATTTTTTAATATAAATAGTTCAAAGCAGTAACTTTTCTAAGGTCAGAAGAGATGCAAACCGCATTCAACAGAGTATTAAACCAATCTTCGTGTAACAATGGCTTTTTTTTTTTAATGGCAGTTGATGAATCTGAACTTCTCACTGTGCCAGATGGATGGAAAGAGCCAGCCTTTACAAGAGAAGATAATCCCAAAGGGCTGCTGGAAGAAAGCAGTTTTGCAACATTGTTTCCGAAGTATAGGGAAGCGTACTTGAAAGAGTGCTGGCCACTTGTCCAGAAAGCCTTGGGTGAACATGTATGAATGCTTAATAATTGTGATACTCCACTTTATCTTTTGGGACATACAGGTCTTACTTAAGCTAATAAAAATAGCGCGAGTTGCTTTTCTCATACTGTATTGTATTACTGTGGTTTTTTACTGTGTTTGCGTTTTGAATTAGCAGTGGCATTTTTTGTTGTTATCAAAATTGGTGAAGAAAATTGGTGTAGCCAGACTTGCAGTTCTTTACAAATGCTGTCAGGAAAGTATTTGCAGCAGCAAATATCTCATCATCCAGACACTGATAGCTTTGTTGTGCTTGAATTTAGGGAGATAAGAGAGCTAACAATCACTTAAGAAATTTTGGAAAATAGATCTGCATTCAGGATGTGTCATTCTGTTTGTTAACTGCTTACTGCCAAAGCTGAATTATGAGACTGATTTGGTGTTTCTTTTCAAATTTTGCAGTATGTGAATGCAGTGCTGGATCTAATTGAAGGAAGCATGACTGTCACTACCACTAAGAAGACTTTTGATCCATATGCAATCATTAGGGCTAGAGACTTAATAAAACTTCTGGCAAGAAGCGTTCCGTTTGAGCAGGTCTGTATTAAATCCTGAAAGTTTTTATCCATCGCAATGCTTATATTTTTTCTTAAATTCTGTCATAATATCATACCTAAATTCTATTATAATATTTACAAAATGCTATGTTTTCAAAATATGGGAATTTCAAATGAGTCAAATAAAATATATATTTAGAGTAAATATATCTGAAAGAAAAGGAAGAAGAATAAACTGAAGTATTCTCTTGACTCTTTTGAGTAATAGATTTGAATTCAGATGACATTGCTTGCATCCTGTCTTTTTAGGCAGTTCGTATCCTTCAGGATGATGTGGCATGTGACATCATTAAGATAGGCTCTCTGGTGAGGAAGAGAGAGACTTTTATAAAAAGAAGAGCACGGCTTCTGGGGCCAAAAGGATCTACTCTTAAGGTATTTTCCTGTAGGTGTAGTAACTAGACAATACTGAGACCCAAATTTGTGTCACGTCTTCATATTATACTAATTTCATTTCTTTTTTTGGTGTAGGCCCTGGAACTGTTAACAAACTGTTATATTATGGTGCAAGGCAACACTGTTTCAGCTCTTGGACCCTTTAGTGGGCTAAAAGAGGTAAGAGGAGGTAGATGAGCCGTTTGTGTTGCAAACTTAAACTTCTGTGCCCAGCTCGAGGGTGGGCGATATAATGCCAAGGCTGCCAGATTTCGTGTATCACTGACTTTTCAGCTCTGTGTTAGTAAGCTCCATTTACATGAATGTCCATAGTCTTTACATCTCAGCTGCTGAATTTTGATTAGATTCCAAGATCTTTCTGTCTTGGAAGAAAAAATATCTGTATATGTTTTAATAACTATATGGGAGAAGAATGCTTGTCAAAAGCAAGTTCCTTATGACACCATAAGATCCATGGTGATGTAAAAATAATGTTTGTGGGGCCTGCTGGAGTCTGTTAGAAGCATGACAATATTATTGATATTTTTGAACTGCTGTGCCTTCCAGTTAACCCTGTGCTTTCATTTTTTAAAGGCTGGAATCAATGACCTTGGAGGTCTTCTCCAACTTTAATGTTTCTATGATTTTAAATCTTACAACTTTGGGGAGGCAGAGGCAGGGAGAGGAAGCAAGATAGTACAGCTGATATTTTAATTGATTATCATGTGAAATACTTGCTGAGTTTTCTTTTTATTTTGTATTCAATACAGGTTAGAAAAGTTGTTCTGGACACAATGAAGAATATACATCCCATATATAACATCAAGGTTAGCATGGTCCACTGTGCATTTTTGTTTACAAGAAAATACTGTTTCGTCCCAGAGAGTTGTATATTAATAACTTACATGTTTCTGTGTGGTAGTCTATTTTTGAGAATTTCTGTAGTGTGCTGCTTTATAAAAACCACTGACTTTGGTATCCTCCATTTTACTAGGATACACTGCCATAACACCATTATGGCAGTATCTGAGAAAACATCAAAGGAAAAGTGTGTATTAACTTTCTCCCTTTGACTGTTGGCTTGATACTTGCTCATTTAAACGGAGGCACCTTCTCCAGTGCATTCTGTCCCTGTTTTGAGACATCTGTCTGGTTCTGCTGTTCATAATTAAGCCCCTCTGCTTTTACTGAAGTGAGATGTGGAAGGTTTGGATGTAGCATATTCACCATAAGAAAGTCTAGTGAAACTTCTATTTTGGATCTCTTGGCTTCTACTGTAATACTCTTTTTTTAATAACTTCTTTGTGACATTCTGAAACTACTGAAGACTTTGATGATCAAAAGGGAATTAGCAAAAGATCCTGAACTGAGGACACAAAGTTGGGAAAGATTTTTGCCTAAATTCAAGCGGAAGAACTTGAAAAAACGCAAGGAGCCCAAGAAGAAAAATACTAAGAAGGAGTACACACCGTTCCCACCTCCACAGCCAGAAAGCCAGGTTAGTTGAAACTTTATGTGGTTATGCAGGAATATAGCACACCTGAAATTGTGTTCTTTGTAAAAAGAGATCGGGAGGCTTTTTCTGTCATGTTCTGATTTCCTGGTATTATACATGTGGCTTATAATGCATAATTAACTAAGGCTTCTTGCTACTTGTCTTACACAGATTGATAAAGAATTGGCAAGTGGTGAATACTTCTTGAAAGAAAGACAGAAGAAACGCAAGCAAATGGAAGAGATAAAGGTAAAGTTGTACTAATCCAGTGTCCAGTTAAAAAAGCATTCGATTGCTGACTTGGAATCAAATTTTTTTTTTGTCCTTTTTGCCCTGCTCTATTGCTACTTGACCTTTTTATTGGTAACTTTAGGCAAAGCAAGCAGATGCAATCAAGAGAAGACAAGAAGAAAGAAATAAGGCTTTTATCCCACCAAAGGAAAAGCCAGTTGTGAAAACAAAGAAAGGTAACCATTTTTTTTCTTGTTCTAAAACCTTCTGTTGTCAGTTTCTAGGCTGAGTAATTTTGTAAATACAGCCTAGGAAAAAGAAAAGTCATGCAAAAAAATCCTGGTGATTAGATCTATGCCTAGAGTTGCCAGGGACAGTAGAAAGATCATCTGGCGAATAGTTCTATACCTATAAGAGTCAATCTCAATTGGTTGTTTTAGCTTCATCAATTTTTGCCTTTCAGTTTTACAATGAAGCTGCCATGACTTTTACATTCAAGTAAACAGAAAGCAATACTTACTTGAAAAACTTACATCACAGCTTTGGTAAGATAGGGTAAATAGCTTTTCTAAAAGTTAAAGTAAAACCACACTGTGGTAAGTAAGAGCTTATGTTCTCAGATGACTTATTTTTTTAATGCACTAGAGAAACAAGTCTTCAGTTCTCACTGATTATGCTTCATATTCATACTATTAGATATACTATTAGCTATACTACCTACATATTATTAAACTGTGTATTACACAATTTCTTGAGTACTTAAAAATTTGTGTTTCTTGAAAAGCATCTGTTTTGCAGCATTGATGCAGTACTTTTTTTTGTTGTGATGGCAGTAAATTTCCAATGATCCTTTTGTTGTCTACACTGTGTCTCAAATATGGTGCTTTTCTAGCTGCTATGTGTTTTGAGCTGAAATCCTTCAGTCTTCCAAGAATAGATGACAGGAGTGGTTTGTATGTAGAGAAGAACTGAAATCCAAATAAGATAGCTGGTACCCACCATTAGATTTAGGAATTAACTGTGTCAGATAGGAAAGTTAGATCCAAACTCATGATTTGTGCTTAAAAGAGAAAATACCATCATAAGTGTGAACTTAAGAGGAGGTTATTCATGTTGCTCAGCACTAAGTGTTTAACTTCAGTATTCTGGCATTCCCTATAGAAGTTTTTAATAAAGGCTTTCATGCAGGGGTCAAAGATCTGCATCATATTCCCCCAACCCACCCTTCCTCATCCTTTGTCTGACAGTTGCCATTAATGGATGGCCACAGAGAGAGTATAAGGATGGGACAGGCATGTTTGGGATCTTACCACTTTAGTTACTTGCAGAAAGACAAAATGCCATAAGAGCTTCTCTGGATATAAGCACTCAGCAGTTAATTTATTTTCTTATGCAAGATCTATCAAGCCTATGTCTAAGACAGTGTGCATGTATTAATTTCAGAGGAGTACACCTGTGTTCTGAGGAGTGGGTGATAATAGTTTGTATGTCTGTAGGGTGTGGCATATGTGTTCAAATGTTATGGGATTTTTTATGTAACTGTTCTTCAAATTCTGCTGAATAAGATTTGTAGCTAATAGTAGTTTCAACAAGAATGATTATTAGACTAATCTATAAAATCATTAGTGAACATAAAATGAGTCCAACCAATGCCACAGGATGCAACTTACTGTGTTTATATATAAAGTCTTCTTGTAGACTGTTACCATTTCTCAGAAGTTAAATTCATGTCTCTTACCTTTGTATTTCTTACTATGTAGCCTCCACTGAGAAAAAGATTGATATTGAAGCTATCAAAGAAAAGGTAAAGAATGCAAAGAAGAAGAAATTAGGAGCCCTTCCTGAGGAAGAAGTAAAGTTAAAAATGGCAGCAGATGAAAAGAAAAAAAAGAAAAAGAAGTAGTTCATCACCCAAGAGGTTTACTTGTCTCCTCCAATAATGAACATTTTTATACTCGGAAGATGGGAGATTTTTTGCTGTCAGTATAATGTGGGCAAGAAAAGACTAAGTAGAAAGATCATTCTCTTTTCGTAAGTACAGTTTAATTAGTGGACCTACACTAGCTGTACAGACTTGGCAAGGTTGGTGAAGAAAATCTGTGCTGCTCTATTGTTTGAGAAAGTAAGAGAATGTATTTGGATAATATCCATCTACCTTAAGGGAAGGTTTCACAATAGAAACATTTAGGAGTTTGATGTGGAATGTTAAACATTTGGGTCAGACAGCTCTGGGAATGTGAAAGTTGAAGGTAATTCTGTGAAAGAGTACCAGACAATATGCAGCCTTAGTTGTGGTGATAACTTTTGCTGAACGGGCAAGATTTATTAGTATATTACGCTTTTATTTTTGTAAAAGCTGATTATTTTGTGTGTCTTGTCTTGATGTTAATAAATATTTTTAATACAGTGTTCTTAAATCCTTGGTTAATCTACTGCACAACCTCCACTTTGTTGTCCAGGAAACACTCACAGCTTCATCTGAAAATCAGACAAACCATAATCTTCATTGCATACCATTAATAAACTGTCATTTATTAGCATTATACTGATGGGTTTTTAGATAGAATATAGTACGAAGTGTCTTTACATACAGATTGTGCTGCAGGAAAGCATACAGTTGTGTTATTTACCTTTAAATATATCTTAATTTAGTTCCTTCTTGCAAGAACATCTTAAAAATTGTGTTCCTTTTTTTTTTGAGGCACTTCCTCTATTTTAAAGGAAGTTTAGAGATTTTTCAGTTTCCTGAAACTGTGAAATGTGATGAAATAAAGTGCACCAGGAGAGCAGCTGTTGATTATTTCATGCATTGGAGATTAAAGAAACAAATATAATGAGGAGGGGAGAGAGCCACACTAATTTCATTACTCTGTTAAGAGTGCTTTTGCTGGGTTTTGGAATTTTGATCACTGCACATGCAGTGGAAATTATTCTCCTAGAAGGGTGCAGCTCAATGCTTTTAGGTTACTGACCTTTTATTTGAAACCAGGGGGTGAAAACACAGCCTTTTTTTTTTCCCCACACATATAAGTAAGAATTGAGAATCTATTTGGTTAGAGAGCCAGTGCATGCACATTGGGACATAGCTATGGTGCTTGCCCTCTAGGGTAGGGCACAACATCAGCCTAAGTTATTAGGCCTTTCAATTATGTGAGCAGTTACTTACTTGTTAAGGGAAAAGTGCTCCCAATCTTCTTAGGGACTGCATTGTTCGTAAGTGGCAGTTTCTTTTGGAATCAATCAGGAAAATACTACTTAAGCATCTTTCACGGAGAACATGATGCATAAGTCACAAGCCACCCATCTCAGAAACTGTAGTGATCTCAGGGGTTCAGTGATACCGGCACTACAAAAAGCTTTTTAGAAACACCAACTAGTGTTTGGCAGTTGACAGAGTAAAGGAGAGACCGAAGTTAAGGCTTGTTGGGTAGTTCAGACCTCTCACATAGTGAAAGGACTAATTTTAACAGGAGTCACTGCAATACTTGAGTTTAAACTCCCATTCTCACAAATGTGCTTCAGCAGAAGAGTCTGCAGAGTGAGGACCCGTTAAGGAGGAGTTCGAGAAGCCGGGGAGGAGCATGAGTGTATTTAGGGCAGGGAGAGTTCTCAGTTCTGATCTGGACTGCATCAGGCCCCTTTCATGACAGAAGAGTGGCACACATTCCCTGCCTGTTGTTTAAAAAGTTAAAAACAAGTGTAATGCTGTTTGTCCCACACAGGTCTTGTAGACTGGCATATCATTTCAAGAATCTGGCTGTGAAAGTATCCTAAGAAAACCAGTTTCCAGCTGCATCAGTTAACTTCTTGGGTACCTGAGTTGCAGTGCAGGAAAATGTAGCTGAACCTGTGGCAGCCTGGCTTTAAATTATGTTTATTTCCATGGAAGTGTGCCTTTTTAAAATTAGGACCCACAGCTGAGTCATTTATGTAGCTTTTACATAATAAAAATTCTCTGTAATAAAATTCTCTGTAATAAAATTCTAAGTACACTTCAGGAAGTCTTGGCCTATTGTTATGGGGTGGAAAGGCATCACATCGTGTTTGGTATTTCTTGGCTGTTACTGTTGACAAGTTTCAAGGATTGTTTGTAGGACGTTATTTACTTAAACTGGAAAATCAAGAAAGCTTACTCCTATTCCTCCTGTAGGCAGGTTAAGCCAAAGGATTTGTCTGCCCAAGAGTCCATATCTGAACGGAAAGGGGATGCATGGTCTCCCTTGCTAGTGCTTTGTGCACCTGATTTCTGAGAGAGTATGGCAGTACAGTTATAACACTTGCGTAAAACGTAAATAATAGAAAACAAAGTGGGCTTGGAAGAGTGAAATTTTTTTTTGTATTTTCAGTGCTGCTTAACTCTTTCAAATTATGTTCTTAAACTGATTTTAGAGTTTACAGACTTGCAGAAATGTATGTGAAGTCTATATTTCCGTATCGGTGCTTTGCACTTATCATATGGAATTCATGGGCATATGCCACGTGGACAGTTCAAAGTGGTTTGATCATCCACATCTAAATACCTGGATTTCTGGGTATCCTGAAAATGACAAAGCTACTTTTTTCCTCTTGACTTCCAAGCTTTTTTTTTTGTTTGAAAGATGCCACATTATAAAGGTTGGGGGTTTAATCCCCCTAAGCCCCCATTTTTTTTTAAGGAAGGTCATAGGATTTCCTAAGAGCTGCTTAAGCATAGTTAAATTAAAGTGTTAATATTTTGAACTTTTAAAGTCTCTGTGTTCCTTCTGTTTCTTCTCCTGGAGACTATCAATTAAACTAAGTAGGGGAGAACTCCTGATGAGCTCATTTTAAGCTCCTCAGACACAACAGAGTATCTGGTTCCCTTTCCTGCATTCCTCTTTCCAGTAGTAGGATCTTACCCCAGTGGGGCAGACACTGTGCTGGCCTGTCTGCCATGGAGCCCTGTGCCAGAGACCGCACACACAGTAAGTCCTGCTACCCATGTGCCACTTGCCAGCCAATGTTTAGATGGGACTTTGCAGTACATGGAGCTTGAGGCTTGCGTTTCACACAAGAGCATCTGTGACTGTGCTGTCTGGGTTATGGAGGCTCCAGCAGCCAACAAAGTAAGATGTATATATATAAAGATAAATCAAGCACGAAATCTGTAATTTTGTCCCCAGCCATATTTGCATTTTGAAAAATGGTTTATTCAGGGAATGCTGTGATACTGAAATGATTCTAGTACAAGCAATACTAGCAGGTAACTATCTGGAGGTGTAATGTGAGAAATACTGGGTTCCAGTTCCAGTGTTTTCAGTTGAAATCCACGCCAGCAGTAAGATCAGGAGTCGGGGACAGGAGTGGGTATGCAGGAACACTGACAGGTACTGTGGTGACAGTACCACAGAAATGAAGCAGTGAGAGGAACTCCCTGGCTTCATTTATAGCAGCATGTGAAGAGGGACAGGTGCAGAAGCTTCTAAAGGTATAGACAGGGATTGCTGTGGTCCAGCTTGAGTTTGTGCAGCTCTGCTGCTTCCAGACTCTGCTTGAGCCAAGTGACTGTAGTTGGTAGAGGACATACCCAGCTGAACAGAGCAGCTGCCCCCACAGCTTTCTGCCTGCTCCAGATGTGCAGGTTCCAAGAGACTCGTTCTTTGGTAGCTGTTGAACCAAAGTCATAACTGTGGGCACAGTGTGATTTTATTTGGAGTTCTATCTTTCCCAGCATTGTTTCTAGTGTTGTGCAAATTGGAGCTGAATGTGGGCTTACTTTGTGCACCAGCAGTTAAGCTGCAGCTCATGTTGCAAATTCATGATTGCCACACAGGAAGCAGGAAATAACAATTTATTGTTTGAAACAGCAGTAAAACCCCTATGCTCAGAAAAAAAACACAACAGGAAAGATTGCAGTGATACATAACCGTGTAAACACAGGTAAAACTGTTTAAGCACAGATGCCCTGAGTTTAAAAACAAATTCTAAGCAAAGAGAAGTACCAATGACACAAGTGCTCTGTGAAACTGGGAAGTGTGCTGCCTGCTACAGGATGCAAATGCCAGGGCTCACAGCGATTGAAAAATTCCTTAAAATAAAGTTTAAATGATACAGGCCACTCTGCATCTTGCTGCAGGAGCCCCCAAGGTAAGAGTGCAATAGGAATGAGACAGGTGCATGCTCTGCCTGTAACTTGGCTGTGGGCTGGGGCCTGGCTCCTGGGCTGGACATTCTCCAGCCCTTCCTGAAGTGTGTTAGGCAGGTGCCTGCGCCTTAGTGTGCTCCCCTACCCACCAGATCACATGCACACTGCTCCACTTTAAAAATATTTTAACTTTTAAAGCAATTTTAGTATCTAAAGCCATTTTAACTTTTAACTGGTTCTGAACAATAAGAAATCTGCTTATCAGTGCTTGTAACTACGACCTGCAATGCAGATGTTATTTCTGTATTTCTAAATCACCTGTGGATGCAAACAATGTCTCTACCAATGTTTGTGCTGCCAGTAACTTATGTGAATGGAAGAGGTGAGTTGAGCCAAGTGCTCTTGTGGTCTTCTACATGTATGTCACCCACTGGCAGGTACTAGAGACCAATATTTGGGTAGCAGCCAGGTGGCCACAAATGTCAGTATAAGGAGTAATGATCTTAAAGCAATAACGGAGATGCAGAACTCATCACATGGCGGTCTGTCCCACTCTGGACGCCACTTGGAATCCTCTGTAAACAAAACAATTTACTTGTTTTCAAGTATAACTGCAAGAAGGGCAACAAAAGGAAGCAGTAATTCCAGTGGTACTTACCAATGACTTTGTCACGCTCTGCATTTCCTGGAGAGAGAAAAGTAAACATAAGCACACTTATAATTTAGAAACAATTTGACTCTAACCAAAAGCGAATGAAATGTGAGCATCACAATGGGCTTATAAATACAGCTGATGTGTTTTTTCTCAGGAAGAAGCAAAGACCCTCTGACTCTGGCAGAGCCCTGCAGTGACTCTCAGGACTCTGCTGAGGAGTGGTTGATCACGCTTTTTTGACTTCTCCTCTCACCAGTGGCTGGTGTAGAGAGGACTCACTCCCCAGGGTGTGCTTCTCAAGATCACTTTGGCTTTTGCCCTGTGCCCTGTGTTTTGAGATCCTCAGCCTGCAACTAACATTAAACAGCCCTGCAAATCCAGGACTCCCTCACATTCCTGCGGTACTGGTGTTTTAATGCCATCTTCCCACTCCTTTAGTTCACCAATGGTTGAGTGCTGGGGAGAGGTGTGACCATACCCTCCGCTCCCCAAAGGCCCATGTCCACAGCATAGTGCCTTGTCTTTATGGAAATTTCAGGTCTCCTTCCCTCCTGACTCCATTCAGTCATTACAAAGCCAAGTGCAGGCACATCAGGAAGGCTGCCAGACTTGGGTTGAGCACTGCATCTTCATGAAGGCTCTTGCATGTCAGCCTTGTTCTCTCCCAGTGCTTAGGGGAAAGCAGATGGCCTGGCTGACGTTCACTGGAGTGAGTAGCTTTGGCAGTGCCATAGCTGCTCTCCCCACCTGCAGAGGCATGGCAGGGGCAAAGCTTGCTTGGACCTGCACCAGCTCAAGCCACAGCTCACACATCAGGTAATAACCTGGAGTCCCCAGGATGGGACAGGTATCCCGTTCTCTGCCTCCTGTTTCTGCAAGCAGTAACTTCTGGCAGGGGTAATAACACCTTAAACTGCAGGCACCATATCTGCTGTATCACACCCTGCAGCACCTGAAGAGCAGACCCTGTCCCATCACTCCCCAGGGTAGAAAACAGGCTCTTTCTGCCCTCCTCCCCTCTCTTTGTGCATCACTACCCACTTGGCTTCTGACTGCAGATTTTCAGCCTATATTTAGGAACAGCAGAGTGCTGTGCCTGCCTCCTGCTGCTACCTTTTGTGTGCTCTTTCCCTTTCTACATGTACTTGGGGAGGATGTCTGGCTGTCTTCTACTTACGACACATCTGGCTGTCACACTCGTCGCCACCGCACTCACTGCACGCTCCTCCCGTCTTGTATGGGCGCACTGGGTAATTCCCACTGTGAAGGAAAATCACACTGCTCTCAAACAGCCCTTGGCAGAACATGAATACCTACTGCTAACTAGGTTTTAATGTGAGTTTTGCTTCACTTGTGTTGATAGAGTTTTTTCAAGAGTCCTGCCTGAGTGCCCTGTGCCCAAGACACGCAGTGAAGAACAGGTTAAGTGTAATGGGACACCCTGTTGTTTAGGAAACTGGAGACAGAAGTATTGCAAACCTGGAGATTAAAGCAGTCTCAAAGTTGAATAATTTGTGTGCATGGAGACTCTAGACTCTCATAGCTGTCACTAGCTATGGAAACAAGAGCAGGTTCTGTTACTGTGTATGTATGTGTGTATTCAGCCTTGAAAAGGAATGCTCTGATGTTGGAGAATCTCTCATAGGTGGTGGTTTCATCCATTTGTTGGTCAGTATTTTAGGAGTGATGTGGGTCTCTCTGCTGCTCCCTCCCTCTGCCAGTGGTGTGAGTAGGACCAACTACCTCTGCCCAGGCTGATACTGCACCAAACATAGCTCAGTGCTTCACTTTGCTCAAAGCATGGCCAAAGCAAGACTTACAGCATGCCTCCAACTGCCCATGAACACAGAGAGAGGGATTTTGTAAGCATGGAATCTCAGCAGTGAAATGAAACTTCATGGTGAAACCTCATTACTTTCAGCAAGGTGAGGCTTTCATTGCTTGGTCTAAGCTGAAGAGTATCTTCACTTGAGGAAATTGTGTATGCATCTTGCCTGGGCCCTTGGCAGAGCTGAAATAAAGCAATGAAGCTGCTGCTTCTCAAAATCAATAGCTGGATGTGACATTACTGCACTTGTTAGCATGCAACTGCCTACTTGCAGTGTCCTCATCCAGCAGGGAAGGGCCCAGCTTTAAAGCCCTCTCTAGAGCCCCTTGCCTCTCCCGAGAGCACCCTGCCTGCTTTGCTGGGTGCTGGTCAGGGCACCACTCCTATTCCCCATGCCAACACACAGGGCAAGAAATTCAGTGGGATTTTGGCCCTCTGCACAACACACTTGGGTGTGGGGCTTCCGGGGGGAACAGCAGCTGTGTCATTTCAAGGTATCTAGTCAGGGGTACATATTCTTCCAAGGATGAGGCATGGGCAAAAGGAATGCCAAACTTGTTTGAGTTCAAGGGCTGGCCTGGCCTTGGCCCAATATGGTATGCATGTAAAGCTTTTAAAACTGCATTTATACAGTGGAGGCATTAATTAGCAGGAGAAAAGAAAAAAAAATCCATCCTAGATGGTTATCCTACTGATTATGCATATGAAGGACCTCTGGATCAAATTTTGCCTTGAGCAGCCCCACCTCATAAGCAGCCCTCAGCTGCTAAGACTGCAGGTTGCCAGCACTGCACACTTCAATGTCTATCCAAGCCATTGACTTAGGGGCGTAATTCTGCAGGCAGGTGTGGGAGTATCTTCAGACTTTGGGCTTGCACCTTGGCAACCTTGTCTGGGGCCATCTTGGCACTCAGGAGCAAGGGATTAACTTTCAGATGATCACTTCAGTATTTTCATGCCAACATCTTATATTTAATCTTTTCTTCCAGTCCCACTGCTTTTTGGCTCCAATACATAGCCCTCATCTAGCAAATAAAAAAAAGCTGATTGGACAAAGGTGTATCTCTTTCTCTATTTTGGAGACCATTTCCTCCCACAAAAAAATGACTAAATGGACTGATCTAGTAAATTTGCATCTTTCTAGAGAGAAGGGGTAGGACCCAAACCCTGTGAAATATTCATAACCAAAAACCTTACGGCGGCCCGTAGTTGCAGACGAAGTGTGCTGCGTTGGGAATGGTGGTGTATGCCACCTTGGGACAGAAGTGGACAGCACAGCCAACCTTGTAGCTTGTAGCCCAAACTACCTGCAAAGACAGACAGATGGATACACTGGTGACAAAGGCTTTCATTCAGCACCTGAAGAGCTAGGAGAAGACCTGCCCTCCTCTGTTTTATCATGTACAAATGGGATGAGGTGGACTCCTTGGGCAGGCTTCACAGGGAAAAGCAGCAATGATGGATCTCAAAATCATAGTTTGTTCTGAAACAAGACTGATTATTTTACCCAATTCACCATGTATTTGTTAGAACTATGCTGAAAGAAGAAACAATTGGCTGTAACAGGTTGTTTTCCTTTCTTGCAAAGGAAAAAGATGGAGTTCATCTCCTTTGTTTCAAGCTCATCCATTTGCTTTCTGTCCTTCCTGCTGTGGGAGCTCAGTTCAAACCTCTGCAGAAAAGGCTGCATGATCTGCTACAGCTCCTATGACGGCTGGCTGCCCCTTTACTAAATCCCGTGGGGACATAAAGCAAATTGCCAGAAGGCACTGGTGTTATGGGAGGAGCAGGAAGGAGGATTGTGTGTGGGCTGCAGTCCTGCCTTTTAAAATCATGGCCGTGACTAAGATAATCTAGAGGCAAGGCCATTACTTCAGTTACTGATCCTCTCTCTACCAGAAGCTTTTCCATGGGACCCAGCATCCTATCAGAGTGCAGCCAAATGCTGCACCTGAAAAAGTCCTGGAAAAGTAAGTCCCACGACAGCAGCAGAGGGGAGACAAGGCACAGCAGTACTTGAGGGTGATAAAACAGCAGCGATGATTGACTACATGGGCAATATGGAAGGATCCTGGCAACCTAGCACATAAATACGTTTGTGCCTCTACTGACTTAAAGGGGAGGTCTGGTCCTTTCTGTTTATGCCTGTTTGGTGCAGGCTCTGGGAAGAGGGGACAACCCTCAGGCTCCTGAGGGTCTTCTCAGTGCAGTGGCAGAGCAGAGGTTGCTCCTGGCACCAGCCATAGATAACTTCATTCCTGAGGACTGTGAAGGACTGAATTAAAGGACCTTCCCCATCCCAGGAGGCCACTGACTGAGCAGTGATTTGTGGTAACTGCAGTAATTGTGCCCATGGAAAATTCTCTTCTCCGCAGCTGGGAAGAAGAGGAATGAGGAGTTCCCCAACAGTAAAGACCCAACGATACCTCCTGAGGCTGGCAGATATACATCTTCTAGCTACAGTCACTATCACTGCTAACTCCAAGTGGGAATAATCTTATTTTTTTATTCTACCCCCATGAAACTGCATGGGCTGCTCCTCTACAAACACCATGGTCAACAGCACTGTGCCAGGTAAGGTGTGCTTCTGTGCAGTTTCCAGGTGCTGACTCTTGCAATGTCCTTGAGAGCAAGCTCAAAGAGCAACACAGTCACCCTCACAGCTCCTGCATCCAAGTATCTTCTCTGCACACAAGTTCAGAAAGCCCATCAGCTTCACCTCTTCTACTGAAGTCCTGGATGCACATGTGTAACTCTGCAAAAACTATTAAATAGTCTCAGGTCGAAATCTAACCCTAGAGCTGCTGTTGCAAGCTATCCTGTTTTCCTATAGCTGTGGGTCACGATTGAAGTCTTGCATGGAAGAGGCACTCCTTTTCCTCACTTTGCCCACTTCCTTTGGGAAAAGCATTGGACAAAGTGTGCACATGATGTTTACAGAACTGCAGACATCTCTTTTCATGATGGTACTTCTCCAGCCCTTGGCATTTGAAGTCTGCCTGACAGAGCTGGGACCTCATTCCACTCATGCACTGGAGCCCACAGCCATTGCCATTGCCTGTTTTTTGGGCACTGCTTGGCTAATCTGACTGTTTGATGGCTGCACTATTTTCTTCCAAAAAAAAACCAAACAACCCAAATGGTGACATTTGAAGTAATAACACAGTGATTCTTTTCCTCCCAGAAATGGAAACAGACACAGACATATAGTAAGACTACAGAACCTGGAAAAGTTCATTGAATCTTCAACAGAAATGCAGAGTTTTTGATTCAAAATGGCAAAGCTGGTTCATGGTTTGGATGGAGATACGCAATGCCTACCTGTGTATAGTGGCCACACACTTTACTGCACCCATTGGTGTCATAAGTGTAGAATCGGACCTCATTGTACCAGGAGGTGATGGCTCCTTTCACGGTAAAAGCAGAAATTGAGCCAGTCCAGAGGTTTTCTCCAGCAGAACGAAATCTGGGGTGAGTTTTCCCTCGCTCTTTGAGGTGTACATTATGTTTAAATAAGCATTTCTTTGCCCAAGCTTTCGCAGTCTTTGCCAAATCTGGATCCCAACTCTGCAAAATAAAGGCAATTTAAAATCACTTTGTTATACTAGCAGTGCAGTAATTCAGAGCAGCTTTCAGGAAAAGCTGGGTCTCAATAGTGTAGATGCTTTTGGTTCATTCATTTTTTACTTCTGTTGAGACTTACAGAGCTACACGGTAGATTGGCTTGTAGGTTCGTTTCTGATTTGAACTTAAATTGCTGATTAAGCTTGAGGAAATTTTTGGGGTGGTGTATGATCTTGGCTGACCAGTTTGCTGGACACCAAGAGCCGTACATCAGTCAAACAGTGTCTGTGGCACAATGAGCATTTCAAGGCTTTGCTGGCCATGACAGAATATTAATGTAAATTAAAATGAATTTACATGAAATCTGGAAAATGAGGGTTATGCTTACCACACCAATAATGCAAGAGTCTTGTGTAGCCTCATATTCGCTTAAGGCCATGGCTTGCAGGTCAGTTCACAAGCACACTGGGATTTTGGGGACAGTTTAAACCCAACCCTTTGGTGAGCATCATTGTGCTTGGTGGCTTGAAACATTAGTGCTGAATTCCTATTTGTGGAATGATTCATTCACTTGCTATTCAATTTTACAGAAAGTGGTTATTTAAGCAATTGAGTTATGTAAATGTCGTTTGTTTGCACTGGAGGTGGTGTCTGCTCTTGCTGGGTTTTCTTGTGCACACACATTGACTGAGTGATTACAGCATTGTACTTCCTGGTAGATTCAGTACCACAAGTGTATGCTTATACTCCTAGTTACACTTTGTGTTATGTAAATGAAATTGTCCAGCACTGAACTATTTTGTTTTGAAGTTTTTTTTAAAAATAAACTTTTTATTTGTCCTCTTCTGAATTAATTAAAATAGCTCACTTGCTTGTGCAAGTGATGGAATCACTACGGCAATTGTTTTGAATGGATCAGAAATGATGAAGGAAAAGGCGCATTTTATAATCTACCTTTTTGTAGACTTTTTGGTAGAATCTAACAGAGCTAGGTTGTTAGATTTTATGTCTATCTTTAACCAAAGTAACCTTTTTTTGTACCTTAGCTACGTCTGAAACAATGTGTATGATTTATGCTACCAGTTAGTAATTAAAAATCACAAGATCACACCAAAATGCATCTACAGAAATTTGAAAATGTTTTGTAACCTATGTCTTCCATTTCTTCCTTTGCCTAATGTTTGTGGAGGATGCATTTTCCCACTGTGGAGGGGTGGATGCTGGCCCGGTGCCCACCAAAGCCACTCTATTACTGCCCTCCTCAGCTGGGCAGGGGAAAGAAATTGCAACCAAAGGCTCCTGGATTGAGATGAGGACAGGAAGAGATCATTCGCCAGTTACTGTCATGGGCAAAACAGATTCAGCTTGGGGAAATTAATCGTATTTATTACAATGTGAAACACTTTCCTCCCACCTCTCCCTTCTTCCACGACTTCACTTCAGTCCTGATTTTCCACTCCCCCCCTCCACCCCAGCAGCACAAGGGCACACAAACTGGGGGTGGTTATGCTCTGTTCATCAAACACTGTCTCTCCTGCTCCCTCCTCCTCAGGGGGAGGACTCCTCACACTCTTTCTCTGCCTCTGGTGTGGGGTCCCTCCCACAGCAGACAGTCTTTCACAAATTTCTCTAATTTGAGTCCTTCTCATGGGGTATAGTTCTTCATGAACTGCCCCAGCATGGTCCCTTTCACAGGATGCAGTCCTTCAGGAACGTACTGCCCCAGAGTGGGTCCTCCATGAGGTCCCAAGTCCTGCCAGCAAACCTGCTCAGTGCGAGCTCCTCTCTCCATGGGGCCACAGGTCCTGCCAGGACCCTGCTCCAGCCTGGGCTTCCCACAGGATCACAGCCCCCTTCAGGCCTCCACCTGCCCCAGTGTGGGGTCCTGCACAGGCTGCAGCTGGATCTCTGTTCCCCCATGGACCTCCACGGACTGGAGGGTCACATCCTGCCTCACCACGGGCTGCAGGGCAATCTCTGCTCTGGTGCCTGGAGCACCTCCTCCTGCCCTTTCTGCCCTGACCTTGGTGTCTGCAGAGTTGTTCCTTCCACATGTTCTCACTCTTTTCTGGCTGCAATTGCTTGTGCACAACCTTTCTGCTTCTTGAATGTATTATCCCAGAGGCACTGTGGCAGACGGACTTGGCCTTCGCCAGCAGCAGGGTAATGGCTCTGTGGGACATGCGGAAAGCTTCTGGCAGCTTCTCACAGAAGCCAACCCTGTATCCCCCCTCCGCTTCCAAAATCTGTCCATGTAAACCACATACACCCACAAAACTAGGACATAAATAATTTAGATAGGAACTCAGTACATCAAGTATTAAATTTGGGGCAGGGAGTCTTATTTCAAGTGAGCAGTTGCTATTTCCTTAGATACTTTTAAGGACAATGGATAAAATCTGGCACTGTGCAGAACTTATCTTCCAGTCCTGGAAGATAACTCTGACAGTTAAGACAGAAGCTTCATTTTGCATCTTGGCAATGCTCTGAGATGATCATGATGAAAGATGTACGACAGTGGGGGATGCACCTTAGTACTTCTTGGTCTCTTTTTTACCACGTTCTGCTTTTTACAAGTCCATGCATCTCTTATCCTTCACCCTACGGTAGTATTAAGTTTAAAGTTCAATAGAGGTATGCATAATACTAAGTTTAAAGTTGCATTAGTAAGTTTAAATATACTTTCCATTTTGTGTGAATGCTTGAACTGGCTGACAGATGAAAAGCAGTGTACAGAAATGTTCACAATGATCACAAAGTTACACTCCTTATTTGCTTATAATACTGCACTTAAACAGAGAGACTGGACTAAATGGCATGGAAAGAAAATGCACAAGACAGGGAGATTTGCATATAGATATCACTGCTATTTAAAGGAAACAATACTTACAATTTTTTTTCTCTCACAAACTACTTCTCAGTTTTCATTTTATAACAAGTTGCTTGCTGATTTAAGGAGGAAAAGTTCAATGTATAATATGTGAAAAGTGATGGAAGGCAGCACTAATTCAAAGGAGACTGTTGTGAAGCCTTGATGAAACTGGTGAGACTCTTTGCTGCTTTTGAGAAGACTTAGAATGGAACTAAGCAGTGCTTTGGGTGGATGAGAAAGGGCTCACATTTGTCAGGTAAAAAAATTTTAGATCAACTTTCTCATTTTATAATACATGTATTACAAATATCTATCGTTGAGCTTTGTTAATTGCAATTAAAGGAGTTTCCATCTTGCATTTCCTTTTAAAAATTACTTTTCCGAAAGATGGGAATGCCCTGAATTCAATCTTAATTTTTATATACCTAGGGGGACAGTTACCTCCAGCAAAAAAGAAGTTCCCTGTGAAATAAAGGCATCATCTTCTTTTCTGTCTTTTTTAAGTGCCAAAGGCCACTCAAAATACTGTTTTCAGATCTAATGCTTTTACTTTTGTAATAGATTTTATCATGTATTGTACTGCTTTCTCCACATTAAATAGTTTCTGGGAGAGATCATATTTCAGACTAAGGGTTTTGCAGTGTTTTGAAAGAAACTTAGCATGATTTAGTTTCTATTTTAGATGCAATTTATTTGTCTAATGCTGCTGGGGTTTTTCTTTCAGATTTCAGTTCTTTTTCAAAAGGAGAGATTAGGCACAATTTAAAAATATGAATATTGCACTTTTTACACATCCTAACAATATTTTGTTGGTTTAGGGCCAGTAAAGCAATGTAGAAAATGAAGAGTCCAAAGCAACGTTTTCTGAAGGTCAGGATGTACAGCTGAGAACAGCTGAAGTAAAAGATTCATCTAGAAGAGAATCTAAATAGTTTCCTGTCACGTTTGCAATTCAAGTTACCCCTCCCAAATGGGGCACTTATCTCTTAGTGTTTGACAACCAGAAATGGAAAATGAACTTTTTTTTTCTAACTTCAGCTGGGGTGTTGCTAACTGCAGCTGTGACTTTGTCCTCTTCTGGTGGTGACCATGTGAGATAGTAAGAAAGCAGGGCAAAAAGAATGAGCTCAGGACAACGGTTGTGGTCCACTCGAAAGACAGTGTTTTGCATGGTAGCTGCAGATATCGCTCCTGAGGTGCCCGGGGAGCAGGTGAGAGGCAGAGCAGTGGGGGACACGTCCCCAGCACTCGATCCTGCTGCACTTAGTGGTTTTTGGCTTTCCCTGCAGGCCCAGCCCCTCGGAACTGCTGCTGTGCTGGCTCAGTCCGTGAGAGCCTTGCAGAGAATGCTCAGAGAAAGCTCTCCAGCGCTGTTTAGCAACAGGCTCTGCCCTCGCTGACTCGAGCATGAAAGCTGTGCTCAGATGCGCACATAAAAGCACACCTCCGGCTGCCGAGCTGCGTGTGGTGCCTCGCAACGAGGCGGCTTCTCACACAGCACAACGACAGTGCTCGGCTGAGGGCTGAAATCTTGGGCTTCGAATGAGGAATTTCAGCCAGGGCAAAACTGTACACATATCCAATGGCATACAGCCACCTCATAATTACAGCCGCCTTCTCTGCTTTAAAAAGCGGTTCGTCTTGTGACCCGAGGTTCTTGTGGGCTTTTTTCTGATTTCTTGCATTTGATCACAAAAGCAATCTTTAAGAATCGTAAACACCATCGCAATGCTACACATCGGTATACAAGTCATGAAGACTCCCTTACCATGTAGAGCATGTTGCTGGCTGGTGGATCCACTCCGGACCGGAATCTGTTGTGGGTTTGCACACATTCCTCGATAAACTTTGGATCCCGAGGATCAGGCAATGTCGATGGTTCATAGGAATCCGAGGAATAACAAAAGAGTAGTAAAGCCAGCACACAAGTAGAAAACCTGCTTGACATTGAGAAAGGGAGAAGAGGAGAGATGGTGCAAGCCGAAAGTCACCACCGTGGATCCAGGGGCATGCCGGGTGAGACCCACGGCGCCGAGATCGCGGTGCCGAGAACCCCAAGCACCCTCCGGGTTGGGTTTATAGAGCCCCTCATTAGCATGAGGGCAGCGGGGCGGGGCCTGGCCCTCACCGGCGGGGCCGGCGAGGGCGGGCGGGGNGGCGGGCGCGGGGCCGGCACTGCGCACGCCCGGGGGGAGCGGCGCCGGGCCGGGCTGCTCTGGGCTCGTACGGGGCGAGCACCCCCAAAATGGAGTGTCCTGTTAGAGAGCCCGCCGCCCGTGCTTGTGCTGTTACCCACTTGCTGTATAACACACCGCAATGGAACGTCGCAGGGAGAAGTATCAGTGTCGGTCCTGCCCCCGCAGGGCCACAGCTCAAAGTCAGTTCATTTCTGCGGTTTGTGCACAGGGAAATGAGGGAAGTTTTCTGCAGCCAGTTCCGTCACCGAGCACTTGCTTAAGGCACACACTGCAAATGTCATTAGCGCTTTCCTTACGGTCATGCTTCTCAACATCTACTCATCCAGCTTTATAAGCAGTGTTTCAGGTGTACGAAGTGGTTTTAGCTCCACCAGCAGCGTTTTGCTTGGAAGACTTGAGAGCTGGACCTAACTTAGCCATGGTAATTGAATACAACGTTAGTCACAGGAAACGAGTCATATTCCAAGAACACTGCTATGAGAATAAGGAAATTAAGCTACAAGTTCACATTAGAGCTGTAGCAGCCTTGTTTCTCTTTTTTTTTCTTTGTTTAATTGTGGTGGGCAAGCATCTCTCCTGTCCTTTAGGCTTCTTTGTTACTATTTGTTTGGCCCCTGTAATCCTATTCATAGCAATCACTAAGTATTGCAGAAAAGTTTTGGATAAATTTTCTTCTTTTGATGAAAATAGATGCTATTAAGGCTGTTGCTTTTTCTCTTCTTTACAGATTTTCTTCCTTTCCACTACAACCAAATTGTTCTAAAATTAAGATGCCTTATTTATTTATTTACTTATATACCGGTCATTCAGTGTCATTTCACTCTAATCCACCCCAAGGGATCTATTAACAAGAACTTCGGTTGGGGTTCATTTTTATTCTGTGGGATGACATGCTGCAATATGGCTCAGAATTTGAATCACTGTCTTCTTAAAACATTAGAACAAAGACAAAGGAGGAAAACAGTTTTAAATATTGACAGCACATTTATGCATTGCTAGTATCAGTCAGTATCTCCTGACTTGAAAGGTTGGTTTATTCCCCTTACTAACAAAGATATATTGGAACAATAGGGGTCAGGTTCAGGGCTAAATGTCTCTTCAAACAAACTGAATCCGTCAGAGGTTTGGACTTTTTAAATGAGGCTGAGATCTTCCATTTCTAAACCAGAATCTGTCCCAGGCCCATTTCATCTTCAGTCTGTGTTTCCTGCTGCCTGAAAGCTCAGGATGGCTGTCATCTACTCTGCATTTTAGATTTTTTCACCATCTCACATCCTAAAATTAAGATTTCCCCATTGACGCTCCACCTTAATCCTTACTCTATCAATTTTCCCTGGTATTCTTCTACTTATGGAGAACAATTATTAACTCTGAGAGGAGAAGAACTGAGTAGTACAACTGACAATAGAGTAATAGACACTGACACACATAGGCTAAATATAACCAAGGATAAGCTTTACTCCTGTTCATAAAAAGTAATATATACAGTTAAATCTCCATTATCGGGGGAAAATTGTGTCCGGGATAACTGAAGGTTAATGAAGATGAATTATTGCTTCTTTTGGATACAGTGTGCCACCTCAGACATATCTTCTTGATGCCCCAGGTTTCCAGGAAGATTGTTAGCACATGGAGTAGTATCTAGTCTCCGTGGTCCGTCTAGCAACCTAGCCCTAGAGCTAAGAGCCTCGTACAGACATAGGAGCATGTTGCAGCAATGGCCAATAAATTATGCACACCCACTTAATATCTTGCCTTGAGTGAGGAAGCAGTCTTTCCTACGCTGGATAAAAGTTGCAGGGATAATGAGAGATGACCAAGCGTTTTTTAAAATGTGTGCCAATTGTGTGAGAGTAATAGAGCAGTAGGATCACAATCAGTATCTTAATTGACCATTACTCATAAAAAAATGTGTGTGGATATTGCTTTTGTACTAAAAGTACAGCACCGACACTCAGTACGAGAAACAGTGGCCTTAAAATTAAAACACTACGGCAGTATTGGTCACAAGAGGGACGTGGATTCTCAGCAGGTGGGACGTATGATGGCACGGGAGGCTGGGGGGGACGGGGCCGTGGAGGCTGGGGCTGTGTATCCCAGTCTGGATACCAGTTGGCATAACCTAAAAGTCAGTGAAGAAACAGGTGTTAAGACCTATCAGTCTTAGCCATACTTACAGGAAAGCCATTAAGAACAATTTGATACGTACTTATCAGCTTCTCACGTTCTGTATTTTCTGCAAAGAGATCAGAAGAGGAAAGAAATGTGAGTACCATTCAGGGGTGGTTCTTAATGTAAAGAGGTAAGCCTTTACTGGTGCCTGGCTGATTGCACTGATGATGCCAGTTAATGCCTAAAACATCCTGCAAGGGGGAAGCAGGTCAGCAAGAGCAGGCTCCCAACTGCTGTGGAGTTCATATTTTTTATTGAATTGAAAGAAAAACAGAAAAAACCGGCTGTATCAGGAAGAATTTGTGTCATAGGGATGATGGAATAAAAAATAACAACAAAACATGGAATTTATTTAAAATTGTTACACATACCAAATTTAAGTACAGACAGACAAATATAATTACTAATTTATCACAGAAGTACACCTTTACTAAAAGTTTTGACACATTTGCAGAACTGCCTATGTGCATCCTATTGATATTCCTCATTTGCCCTATAAGAGAAAATGGTAAAAGCGGATGGTAGGATCTAGCACTTAACTTCAAAATACTCTGTTCCTCCTGTCCCTCCCCCTAGTGTTTGAGATATTTCTAGTTTTCCTGTGATGCATCAGTCTGAGACTTCAAGATGAGTCAGCCAGGATATTACTGAAGGAAATAAGAGTGCCAAATGCTCAATAATTTCTACAGATGAAGCTGTCTAGAGCCTGGCTAGTAAAGACCATCCCCAGTAAACCTCTGTATAAAATTCATATTTGATTTAAGACATTGCTGCATGTCCTTTAACCTCTGTTTATTTAAACATTGCCCAGTTTGGGACTAGGTGAATTGACATAAAGGTCCACCCATGCAAGCTGCTGTTTGGAGCAGACTCACAGTGATGGGGTACAGGCTGTATGTTTCCCTGCTGTGCCCACACCCTGACACTGAAGAGACAGACCCAGCACGGACTCACTGCAGGAGCAGGGAGCAGGCTGAGCCCCTTGCCATCACCCGCTTCTCTCCCAGGCTCAGGCAGCACCTTTGCAGGGAATGCCTCCACCCCAGAGAGGAATTTACTCCAACCAAATTCCTTTGATTGCTGCATCTTTGCAGGGTTTGGGAGTGGGCTGTGCAGGCTCAGCCCAACAGCAGCTCCCAGCACCAGCCAGACATCCCATGGCTGCCACAGGCCTGCTCCAAAGGGGTTGGTTACCAGTCCTTTATTAATTGCTCCTCCAGATTTGATTAAAATCCCCTCATCCCTCGAGCCTTTTGAGCTCAGTTACAACTGTTCATTTAATTATTTTCCACCAGCACTCTGATAACACTGAGCATAGTAGGGAAGAGATTTACAAACAAACTCTCACCGCTGTTTTTCTGAAAATTGTGGAAGTTAGAAATAACTGTGCTTTTTGGTGCAGTCTCATTACTGGTTCTGAAATATAATTGTCTGGAAAATGTGTTAGGACACGCTAAACAAGCAAGAAAGCAGAAGGTAAATTTCCTATTTCTGCTGGGAGAGAAGGATCAGACTGAATATTTGCTGGGTTAAAATTTTGGATTTGACTTCCTGTCCAGATAAAAGGGAGAAAGTAGTCTAACTGATATTTCCCTGCATCAGAAACTCTGGCTTCTACTTCTGAGAGCCTTCAGCAGCAAAGTATTTCAATTATTTCCTTCTTACATTGTTCCTCCCAGAGTTTGGTACTGTTGCTGTGTGGTGTGCTACAGACCCACTATGCACTTAGTGCAAATTGACTCATTGTATTTCTATTGCTAATTATGCCACTTTTATTTCTATGCAGTTTTCCTAGTTGATCACTTTGGTCTTACCACAGAGCTTGTCTACACACTTCTCATTACTGCATCTACTGCATGGCTGTCCTGTTTTATATGGTTTTCTTGGGTAATTCCCCCTGCAAAACATGAACAGTATTTTGTTAGCTGTCATTGAAAAGCTATCGAGGGGAGGGAATCCCCCTTGTCAAAAAACTGGTCATTGAAATTGTATGAAATTCCTTTTAGATCAAAATAAATCTCTCACTGGCATGGGGAACAGTTGACTCTCACCACTGGAAATTAATGAGACTTCTCAGGCAATACTGCATTATTGTAAGCATATAAGAATCTGCCTCTAGTCCCTCATTACCCACCTGGATCATAAAAAACAAACCTGTAAAAAGTAAGTGGAAACAGTGCAAGGTACCAGATAAACTAAAGGACTGTCTTCCTTTTATTTCTTAAATTACAAGGTCTTATTTGAAATTCGGGTAGGGACATAGGAAGATGTAGTCTTTCTGAAGCAGGAAGATTACACCCTTCCCACTTTTCCTGCAGAGACTGAAGTCAAAACAGATTTCCTTCCACCATGTGTATTACGGTGAGTGGTCTCAGCTATGATCTGCTCTCCTGCTTTCTTTAGAATGGGATTTTCTGCAGTCCCAGCTACGTCCAGTAGGTTCTGCTCCCAATGCTCAGGGGAAGTTTCCCTTGGACAAGTGACACGAGGTTGTAGCTTACTCTGAAATTTGTTACAACTGCACCCATCATTGTTGGCATCTGATACCAGATCAGTTGGGATATTTAAAAAAAACCCAAAAACCTCCAAATGCCATAATTAACTTACGCTGGCCCATAGTTACAAACAAAGTGTGCTCCTTTGAACAGTCCTGGAAAATTTTCAACTGTATTGCAGAAGTGAACTGCGCAGCCAACTTTGTAACTCTCTGCCCAAACGACCTGCAGGACAAGGGGAAGTACATGATGCACTGCTCAAATACTGCCAAAGCAACAGCATTAAGGAAGGAAGGAGAAGGGAAGTATCTCAGGGAAATTTAAATCAGCTGACACAGGAGCAACTTAAACAACCTGCAGGGCAGGTGGGATAAATGACGGCTTGACAGTCATTTTTGCACTTATTATCTGGCTCCCCTGCAAACGTGAAATTGCCAGGGGATAATCCCTTTCCACCATTACAGGAAGTAGAACTTGACATTACTGGGGCTTGTAATATTTACTTCCAATCTCATGCAACAGTAAGCTGGGGGGTGCAAAGCCCTGCTGTAATTCCTGTTCCAAAGCAATCTGTTCCAAGCCTGTACTCGGATTTTCAGTGAAATTAGACTATATATATATTAGACTATAAACAACTGGGCATATAAGACTCACCTGAGTGTAGTGACCACACTTGTCAGTACACGTATTGGTGCTGAAATCATAGCTGCTGACTTCATTAAACCAGGCCCTGAGAGCTGCATCCACAGAGAATATGCGGGCTGTGCCCGTCCAGATGTTTTCTCCAACATGTGGGAAGGTGGGGTGCATTTTCCCTGGCATTTCAAGGTAGGTATTGTGGTCAAACTTGCACTTCTTTGCCCATGCTTTGGCAGTCTTAGCTAAAGCAGCATCCCAGGACTGTAGAAAAGGAAGAAAACGTACTATAACCTGCACTGCAGTGACTTAGCTGAATTCAAACAGTTTTAAGCAGAAACTTGTTAAGAGTTCTTTTCCCCTTTTCTGCTTCCCATCCCTGAATTCAGTTTCTTTCTCTCACTTGACAGTTTTACTCCAATAGCAAATTTTTGTCTTCTTTCTCCCTTAGCTATTGCAGGACATGCAGGATCTATCCACTGTCCTGTTGTGTCTGTCTTGTTAATATATGTAGAGCTGGAGTGCAGTCTTTAAGCTGCTACACCTGAGAGGAGGTAACTGTGTTAAACTCTCAGCTGTAGAGGGGCTTGGAGGACTTTGTGCCTAGGAGATGTTGGCTGTCCAGGGATTTGCACTTTGCAATTATTATCAGACCTGATAGGAATTCTGTTCTGCTGGCCAGGACAGAAGGGAGAGTCACAGCTGCTCCCTTCCTCAGCTCCTTCTGCCTCTTTTCTCTTCTCCTTCCTCAGCAGATGGACTAAGCAAATAAAAGACTCATCTCTGCTGGGCTGAGAAGGAAACACTCCTATCCAAAGAGGCACAAGTGTTAATTTGACAAACCAGTCTGGCAGACTTGGAGATTTTACGCTGACTGGAAAAGTTCAGTACAGGGAAATGCAAGTTAAGGGATGTGAGAAAAAATTGAGTTTGTGTTCATAATAACAGGTTTGGAGATGGCTATTACCACTTGAAAGTAGTAGACTAAAAAGCAAATAAAGTATTAGAAACTCTTTGCAAAGGAATGGAGAATAAAATCACATATATAATCACACTTCTGCAGAAGTCCTGTTAAAATAATGTGTGCAGCAAAGCACCCCACCTCAAGAAAGGTACACTAGAACTAGAAAGACAGAGAGGACCTGGAGTAGGATGATCATCCTCAAGTTCAGAGGGCTTTCATATAGCAAGAGGGTGCTCTGCAGCTTCAATCAAAGACATCTGGACATCTTTTGTGAAGTAGGTAAATAAGCAGCCATAACTTGCTTCTTCCAATACAAAGACCAGACACTATTAAATGAAGCCAGGCATTAACAGGCCCAAATCCAACACAAGGAAATAGCTTCACACAACCTGTGGTTCAGCTATGCAGCTCTTTGCCATAAGATGCTAGAAATGATAAAAACTTACATGACCTCAAGGATGAAAAAAAAAATCCAAAAAATCCATAAAGAGCTTGTAAGTACCATGCAATACCTTTGATGCAAGAGGTTTAAATAGATTCGTCCTGCTGCTATTCCAGAATTGCTGGGTCTTCCGTCTGAGTAGGTAAGTTTGCTCTTGTGCACTAGCTTTTTAAATTAAGCATTGTTTTTGAAATGGCAAGAAATTGAAGTCACTGGTACTCTGAATCTCACCCCTTTACTGTGAGCTTCCATTTGTAGAAATGATTCATACTCTGCATGTGGTTATGGATTTAACTTCCTTTCCAGCTGTGCACCACTGCTGGAGGGCTCAGAGAACCCTCAGCTAGCTAAACACATTTTTCCTTATGTATCCCACTGAACAACGTGTGACCTACACATAGCCTGTTCTGATACCCACTGTATTTGTAGGAAGCTCTGCTTTTCAGCCTAGGTAGTAGGTAGAGGTAGCCTACTCTTCAAACCCTGCGACAGCAAAAGAAGATCAGGTATCTAAACGGATGTCCTGGAAAATCCCTATATTCAACACATGTTCTAGATTAGAAGAAACAAAAGGAGATGACAGTTTTTCAGCAAATCCTGTTGTGCAGATTGCCTACTCAGGAACTTTTTAAAAACCAAACAGCTTCCTTGTATGAAACCTGACCTGATATAAACCAGATTACTATCTCTCTTAGAAAGAGGTAGATGACATACTGAGAACTGAACACTGTTTTTTGCAATACAGCCCTTTTCTCTGACTGAAGTTGAGAGTAGCTTAATCTTCTGCTAAAAAAGAAATTCCCTTCAAATTAATAAAACTGAACGATACTTTGACAATTGATGTCTATTTCTTACAAAGAACCAACATATATGTTACAGAAATCATTAACTGAAATGGAAAGAATAGCACAATGCAAATGAAGAATAAGATGAGTGAAATCAGCAGCCCAATCTACAATAATTTCAAACAGATCACAAACACCACCTTACCATATGAAACATGTTGCTGGCTGGTGGATTCACTTTGGATCGAAATGTGTTGTGAGCTCTCACACAATCTTCAATGAACTTTGCATCTTCTATGTCAGGCAAGGGATATTGCAGATAAGCATGAAAGCAAGCGAAGAAATCCAGTAAGAACAATGCAGCAAAGAAAAATGTGATTTTCATAACTCTGCAGTGTTTTTTTTTAAGTTTTAAAATGAGAAATCTCTAAGGTGGAGATGATACTGGCAAGCAGTTTTTCAGAGGCTGGCCTCTGGGTGAGGAAGCACTTGAAAGTGTCAAACAGGAAGTGAAGTGCAATTGCTTAATAAGGTACAACTCTATCTGACATCATAGCTGGCAGTCAAAGGGTAAAGCGTGAAACAGGCATCTGCCATGCACATCAGCAAGAAGCAACGCTCCAAATATACTGCTGTCTTTTCTCTGAGTGTGCTCCATCTTGGTTGTCTGCCAAACCATTCTGTGATTGTAGGTCTTATCTGAAGAGATGCTGCTGAACAGCTTTCTTAAAAACTGCATCAATAATAAAAACTGTAGTTTTGACAAAACAGAAATCTGCTGCTCAGCTGATTTTCCAATAGTATTGCTTAGTCGTACCAGCTTAGTTACAATTATGTTGCAGGACATTGCTTCCGTTTCAGAATTACTCAAGGAATAAACAGAATTAGGAAATCTGTGCTTCAGGAGTCAAAAAATGGTTTTTGAACAGCACCTGGCTGCAGAACATTCTGGCCTGGTTTGGTGTGTAACAAAAATAAAATTCACAAATCCCAAGCTTGAGTATGTGTTGATTCTCTCCTCCTTAATTATTTGCTATTACCTGCTAGCCTGAAATTCCTGGAGGAGCTTCCTGTGCTCCTGGAGAGTAGCTACCAGATTAGCACTCCTGGTGTAGCATTCCAAGTCTGATCACTTCTTGGGGCAATAGGATGGTGTGTGTTGGCATTTGTGTTGTCTCTCCAATTGTTCTACAAGCTGGTTGAATTTTTTTTTTTCAAACCTAAACCAAATTGTACATGTGTGCAACAGCATAAGAAGAACCATATGTTTTAAGAGCTAAGGTCTTGTATCCCAGTTTTAGGTAGGTTTACAGGGAAAATTTATTGCAAATAGATTGTAAAATATGTTAATGGGTCTTATTCCCTGCTCAGTTTTGCCAGTCATACTTAATGTAAAACCATGATTATATTACAACTATATGCAGTTTGCACAAAAAATATCACAGTAAAACTGCACCATTAATTTAGCACTACAGTGATCTTGCACTGATATATGCATGCAGTTGAAATTCTGTGTTTGGAAAATGAACTGAGATTTTATGCAGTAGGAAATTTTGATGGGTTCAGGATAGTCCAGGTTATAAAATGCTTTCTTGCATTTCTGGCTCCATCTAGTGACTATCTATAATTAAAGCAGAAGTCCAGCCTGCCCTCGAGTATCTATGATGTTTTCCCAAGAAGAGTTTTAGACTATTGCCAGCATTAAGCAGCGGATCTTGACAATTAAGTTTGGGGATTTGGATATCACATTATATTTGGACAATACAAGCATTGCCTATCCTTGCGCAGATCTCAAGTGAAGTTTAGCACCATGAGGTGGTATCTGGGTACATGCAAGAAGCTTTACAGCCTTGTATTTTGAAAAATTCCACATGTTTACATCCCACTTTCTCACTTCTGGTAGGCACTAACCAGGACATTTTACCAAAGACAACTCTTGAATGTAACAACCACAAACCTTAGTACAGTTCTGCACTATGAAAATTAAGAATATGACCTCACCATACCAATTTAATGGCATCAGCAACATCAAAAACTTTATGACTTCCAATCCAAATATTCTCTCCAACAGATGTGAAATTAGGATGGCACAGATGTTTCTTACTTAAGTATACGTTATATTCAAAAATGCATTCATCTATGCCCTTGCAGTCTATGTCAAAGCTGCATCCCAAGTCTGCAAAACATGAAAGGTGAAACAGTTATGCAATGTTAAGTTACAACAAAATCTTAAACAATCAGATAAAAGCAGTAAGCAATAAAGCAGATAGATATCAAATGCTGTAGTTTCATAAAGAAATACTTTCCCTTATTTAGGCAAGTGCCTGTGTTTTATTTTAATTGACTTTTCCTATTGCAGCACAGATATATGAACTAATTTAATTAGACAAGTTTTTCCTCCCTTCACTGTTGAAAATTAACTTTCTAAGAGCACTTGCTAGAAAACTGAAAAGATGTTTGAAATGCAGTTTTATCTTCAGGCAAGGAATTGCTGGCACATTAAACATGAAACTTTTTTGGGTTTTTGTTATGGAACAGGTCATTAAGGATTTCGATTTGATACATAAAAAATAATTCAAAGTAAAAATGCACAGATACTGTAGATTCAATAGTACAAATATTTTAAGTATTTTTAAGAGAGGCTCTGGAAACAAATATTTACTCCTCCTTTGGTAAGGCTTTAAATACACATCAGGGCATTTTACAAAGACGCTTCATGAGGTAAACGTGCCGATTCTTGGCCAGTAACTCATTCTACTACCTTTTACTTCTTTGCAGCTAATTCCTGAACATGAACAATCTTCTGTATTTGTCTTCCAGTCATGACTGTTCTTCAGCAAGTTTACCTTTGAAGTACCTACTTTTATATCTTAAAAGAAGATGCTGTGGTTTGTTGCCTAGGTTTACTGATGCTCATACGTTTCAGCACATGCTTAGTTTCTATGTGGACTTTACAATTAACTCCACTGGCTGCTGATACTCTTTCCTCCCTTAGGCCTTTGGTTTTTTCCTAACCGTACTTTCAGTCATAACTTTTCCTGGTTTTCCTATTCCTGAGTATTTAAAACTGCGCATGGTGTCTTTTGCAAATTTCATCACTTCCAATGTCACTCCTCCCCTTATCTGCCAATCCGGCTTAAAACCCACCCGAGCAAAGGACATTCTTTGCCGAATACACGCGTGTTCCCAAGCGCGTTCAGGATGCTCATCCTCTAGCTGCCCATTGCTTACATGTTCCTCTTGAGTCACAAAGCGGACTAAACATCAAACATCTGCTTTTTCTGCATCTTCTTCACTTTTGTTTAACCCTTTTCAGCAAAAATTTACATGTGCCACCGGGAATGCCCTTTAGCCCTAAGAGCGCAGTCCACACGCTCGCTTTGATGGCGAGCCCGCTCGCTTTGACGGAGAGCCCGGCTGCCGGATGGGAGCGGCTGCCGGAGGGCGGCTGCCGGCNGCCATGGCGCTGTCGGTCGTGCAGCAGGTGCTGGTCTCGGCCGTGCTGGTGCTCTGCCTCTTCGTCGTCATGCCCAGGATGTTCGGGGGAGGCGGCGGCGGGCGGACAGGCCGGTCTCCGCGGGGCGGCAAGGCCGGCCCCGGCCATTACGACCCCCGTCAGCACGGTAGAGGTAGGAGCCGGGGCGATGCTGCGGCCGGGGTTCCGTGCGGGAGCCGCCGCGGGCTCGGGCGGGCTCGAAGGGAGCCCCCGGACCTGAGAGGGATGTGCCCTCGTCCGGCGGGAGGCGCCGGCTGTACACGGGCTGTGGACGGGGAGGCCTGGTCAGACCGCTTCGGGCCTTAAACACCCTCACCTCCTACGGTGTTCTGCTGTTCTGGTTCGCCATTTTTTTGGGTTTTGTCTGTGTTGTCTTACCAAAACTACTCGTAAGTGCAGGAAACACCAGTAATTGGGAGTGTGGGGCGGTGTGACGAGCAGTGCCCGCAGGGGCACAATGGAACAGATGAGGAGCTGAGAGGTGTCACCGGGAAAAACTCAAGTGCAGTAAGGAAGCCAAGTGTAACTGTTAGTAAATATACGCACAGAGTCGTACAAAATCTGCCCGGCAGTGTATTAAAAAAGAGTCTAAGATGCTTGTTTGGAAAAGGTATCAGTGAATGGGCTACAGAGTTTACTACTCGTAGGAACTAAAATGGTAGAAATGTATGTTAAGCCATGTCAGTGCATGTCACGATTTAGCTGAAGGTCCAGAGGTCCACCTTTGTTTTTGACAATCACAAAAAGCCTGCTTTTGTGAGGTAGCTCTGTGATTCATGGATGATGCCTTCCAAGGCGTTTCAAACCAAAAGCTAGCTAGTTGCTGTAATCCTCCAAATGTGCCTGCTTTTCCCTGCCGACAGAAAAATCGATGCTTGAGCTGCTACCGTGTTCTTCCCAGCTGATGTCAATGTTACTGTGCTTCATAAGCTCTGGCATGGCCTGTTTTGCTTGATTATTTTTAATTTATACGGTGGCTGTATATTCCCTGTTGATCAAATTATTTTAAAACCAAATCCTAAAAAAAAAAAAAGAAACGCTTCACATGCCTGTCATTCTACTGAAGTACTGGGCCAGCAGTGAGTCAAATTCAGACACATCTCCTATTCTGATCTCTCTGAGTGGTTCTTTTTTCCTGGTTGGCTAGTAACTCACTTTGCTGTTTCTTCTGTGGGATAAACTTGGTGCAGGACACTGGACTCCACTAGGATTCAACATTCCTCCTCTCTACCCAGAAGGTGTTTGCATTGCCACATTCTTATTTGTATAATCTGTAGAAATCTTCATCTCTGATACTATTTTAGTAAAACTTCTTATTTACATTAAAAACAAATAGAACTTAAAACAGAGAAAAAGGTGAGTGTAAATATAAAACTAGGAATCAATATGAAACATTCTGAAAGGATGAAAAATATATATAATATTAAATGTGATTTCCAGATTAGTTAGTGCAGTTTTAGCAAGTCTAAACCTACTTGTCCTGAAAGGAGTATGCCTGCCTGGATTTGCACTGAATTATGAAGGTAGCTTGAGTTCTGATTGTATCAGCTAGGGTGTTTAGTTTTTGTATAACTGTACATTTGTGTTTTGAGTTCTAGTGAGCAAACACATGGATAAAAGGTGTGTATTGCAAACTGATCAATTACATGTGGAAGAACTTCCAGTCATGCCTGGCATGGCTTCACTGTAGATCTGATAGTAAAGGCTGCTACATCCAAGGTCATCCCTGGAGATCTGAAAAACTTTTCTGGCTAACTCATTTTAGGCAATACTAAAACACTGTTTGAGATCGCTTATCAAAAAAGTACGAGTTTAGATTACCAGAATTAGATTCTTTTTTTTCCTCTTGTAGTTGGCAGAAGCTGTAACCAAGTAGTTTTTTCACTGGGAGGTGTAACTTACCTCAGTTTTTTCTCTTATCTGGTCGTGGCTGTACTTTGCACACTTGAGTTACGTTGCTGTGAGTTCCTGAAATGCCACTGTTACAGTATTAATTGATAAGAAGTGATTTGCATAATAATCTTTTGTTTGGGAGTTTTTGTGGAACGTGAACGGTGCCATACCCATACTCAGTTCTGATATGTTAAGTTTGAAAGTGTAAGTCTAGGCAGTCAGTTGAGACATGAGTGTAAAACTTCACAATCCACCAATCCCCTGCTGTCTGTCTCTGCAAGCGTCTGCATTCTTTAGCTGATGGTGCCGTTCCATGTGTGCATATCCCATGAACCCTTGATTTAACTACCAAAAAACCGGTTTCCTAAGTTTATCAGTGACACTGGCTGTTTTCTCATCTGCTCCCTGTTCTGGCAAGCAAATGACATGCAAAAATACTTCTGACTTCCAAGGCTGCATCTCTTGGCTATTGTGTAATCTTTTTCTGCTAAATATTTGATTTGCAGAGGCACAGTACTTCTAAGCCTGTGGGAATATCCATGTAGAACTGAATTTACTGTCCACGTAAAGAAAGCAGCAGCACAATGTGTGTAATTCAACAAAACCTTTTTTTTCTGGGACCAGGCAATTCAATTTGTAATTAAGTCAGTTCTTTTGCAAAGGAAAAAATACTAATTACTGTTTTCAGCAGTATCAATAGTTTCTCTGAGTCTGCTTTAATTTCAAGATTTAAATTGTTTCTTGTTACATCTATCTTTCTGTGATTTGCTGAGGGTTTGCTAATGTTGCTGTGAAGGAAGAAGCTTAACTTCTTAAAGAAACCAAGCTTGGTTTGAGAGTTTTTGCTGCCTAGATTTAACTGTGCATCCTGTTAGTGTAAGAATAATTTTAAATTTTTTTATTGGATGCGAGGCTGCTCACACCGTCTTAGAAGAGTGATGAACAAAGATGATTACACAAGAAGAAAACAATTTAATTCCAGTTGTGGACTCCTAATTTCATTTCTTACTTTGTTGTCTTTCCCTCAATTTAATTTTTAAGGTAGTCCTCAGACAGTTTATCAATTTCACCGGAATCCAGGAAATTCTGACAGTAATACTTACCAGAGTATTCAACAGATGAGAAATGCAATGGAAAAAGAGATAAAAAGTGAGAGAACGAGAGGAAATGGTAGAGAGTTAGCATTCACCCTCATGCCATTGTATGCTCTTGGAGTGGGAATGTTTGCAGCATACAAACTTCTTAAGGTAAGCCATAGGAAAAGCATTAAATTATTGTCGTTAGGAGGAAATGTAACTGCTTGGTTTGTTTGTTTGTTTTTCCAGTTCTGAGTCCGTATATATGGTTGTCCAAAAGCCATTTCTTGCTGTGTTTGACTTTGAGTGTGAAGTCCAAAGTTAAAACTTTAGCGTATCTAATTCGTCCTTATGAAGGCTCTGGCTTACATATTTTTAGACACTTGAAGAAGTAAGACTCTTACTCACCCTGCAGCCTCAAATGAGAATCTGAGAACCCACACAGTGCTGCTACCTGAGTCTGTAACCTAAGTCTCATCAGTGTTTCACTCCCTTTTCATTCTTCAGAATGAGATTGAGTATGGGAAGGAAGGGGACAGTTCCTGCAGAGCAGTTGTCTTAGATTAGCAGTTAGATGGAACAGCAAGTAGACTTGGCCTTTTATTTGGACTTCTCATTTGATCATGCAGTTGCAACATACAGGTTTATTCACGTGATGGGATACCTTTTCTACCATTTGTAAATTAAAAAGGGAGAACACGTGATTGGTTGTTTTTTAAAACGAGTCAGTCTTGAATGTATTATTTATAGTAAGAGATACTACAGGACTTGCAAAGCTGAGAGTGCACCTGGAATATTGTTGCTTGCCCTCAGTGTGTTGGTTTACAGGGAAAATAAAAATGAACAGGAGTAAGAGTGGAGACAACATCCTTATTTTTGGAGTCAGTTCATGTTAACCTTGTGTATGAGAAAAATATCACAGCTTAGCAAATGAGTATAGAGGCTGCCCAGTTTACTATAAGATTTAAAAATAATGAAAACCATATTTTGGGTGTTACAATTCTTTATGCTTGGGCTTGTGGGATTGAAATGTAAATATTTTGATAATAGTATCTTTATTACTTTAAGAAATAAATTCTATATCATAATTAATGATAGGAGACTGGATCCAGTAACCTAGAAGGTTTCTTCTGCTCCTTTTTGAAATAGCAACTGCTTTCTTTTACAGCTTTTGCCAGTCACGTTGTATTTGCTTAAAATCAGAAGTGTTAGTTTAAGACAGGAAGAAGAAAGTTTCACAGAAGAAAAGTTTCATTAATGTAGCACATTTTCATGGTTGCTGTTTACTTTCACTAAAGTTCTAAACGCAGTTTTGTTTTTAGTACACAAATGACGATGAAGTTGTGTAACTCAATTGTATTTTTTAAAGATGAAGTCACATGAAGATAGTCACTCCAAAAAAGAAAAAAGTACAGAAGACAAGGCAAAGGAAACAGGTAAGATACCCATTCAGAATGCATATGTTCAACAAAAATCCTTATTTCCTACTGGAACAAAACATGTTTTCATTGATGCAGTCTAGCTAAATGAAGACAATCTTTTATGTTACTGAGAGCAGTTAGGAATCTACAAAAATCCACTTCATTATTGTGTATGTTCGAAATGCTTGTTTGAGGTTTGTTCAAATTCTCCAAATGTAATGCTCTTTAAAACAGCTTTGGTAATGCAGTATGATTCTCTGCCTTTTAAATGTCTGATGGTTTTCTCACTTAAGATGTGTTCAGTTTTCTTCAGTTTAAATGAGATATAATTATCTTTAAATAAGTAGAGTATTTAAAAAAATATAATGATCTGGTTTAGACTTGAACTGTATTGGTAGTGGAACAGTATGGCTAAACAATTATAGAGACCATTTATGATTTCTAGGCCAAATGAGAAACCTGTCAAAAATACTAAATATTTTTAAGAGACAGATAAATGGTACCATCTTTTTCTTCATGGTACAGAGTACTTTTGACTGTCTGATTCAGTGTGCTCTGCATATGCAGAGAGAAAAACTTTTTTTGGGAAAAAGGTATCAACATGAAAGTTGAGCTGTTTTCATACCTTTTCCTCCCTTGTATAGACACATTTTTAGTGAATTGAACAACTAGCAGCATCTTTTGGTGTGTATATACACCAGGTCTGTAATCAGGCTCAGCAGTGATTTGTTACACTGCCTCCTCATCATCCTTACGTGTTGCATTCTTCTTTCTTCAAAGTTTAATCATATTTTAGGAGGAGTGACTCCTCTTGATTCTAGTGCATTAAGCATTAAATATGTTTGCAAGGTGTGAGTAGACAAACACATGAAAGCATATTAAATATAAATACAGTACTTAGATCTCAGGAAGTCTTGCAGCTGCATAGATTTTGAGACTGGGAAGGTGAGCTCCAAATTCTTGCTCAGTTTCTACAAACGTGTCTTCTGTTTCGGTACTATTGGAGGTAGGTTACTGGGTGGAAAGTACTTCCGTTCACAGGTAATAAGGTTTCTGTTCTTACCCACCACTCCCTTTTCATGTTGTAGAATTTTATAGACGAAAGAAACTTTCATCTGGTTTTGAATGTGTCCAACTAAAAATATAAATTAATACCCTAAAGATATTGTAAAGACATTCCTTACAATGTTCTTTCTCTCCTGCTCCGCCTCTCCCTCCCCCCTCTTTTTTTGCTGTATTGTTTTTGCTTGTGTTTGTTTTTGTTAGAGCATCAGCTTTTAGAACTGGAGCAACATCTAGCACAGACAGAGAAAATGTTAAATTCTTTATTGACTCAGTTGGATCCACTTTCAAACTGGTGAGTGTTTCTAAAAAATCTCAGTGTTGTTTCCTGTAAATTGAAATTTGCCAAAATGTTAACAAAGAGTTCTTAAAATGATCCTTATATATAGGTAAGGAACAGTTTTAGGAACCTTCTTTGATTACTTCTTGTTTCTGTACACTTTTTCAGGTAATACCAATTCTGCCATTTTTGAACTTTTTCACAGACATCTCCCATCTCTTGTTCACCAAACATAAATGCAGAAGACATATGGTCGTGTTACTGTGGCTTAACAAGATGAACTTTAATATTGACCAAGGAGACTAATAGTGAAAATATACTTAAACTCAGTAGCATTTGAAAGCCCTTGTGGAAATTAGATTTTGGTAGAAGAGTGAGTTTCTTCCTTTAGATGTAATTATAAGAAAAAAAACAGTTACCAAGGTATAGCTGCTTATTTTTGTGTTTTGAAATGAATCTGTAAAGTGTGTGTATTTCAGTGAAATAGAACTTATTTTAGTGTGACAAGGGAATCAGTAATATAAAAACTCCTTGTAGTTTTAGAGAAGTTCTGTTCTTAAGAAGCCAGAGCCTTACTTATCTACTAGAAATAAAAATACCCATGCAGTTAATTTTGTAGACTGACATCCTTCATGAAACAGGATGTTTTTAGGTTAAAACATGCAGAATTTCCTGATTGTTTCTTCAGTGTACTTCTGAACTTAATATATGCTGAAACTATTAAGCAGCAAATTCACTGCCCAGTTTGCCTAACAAATTTCTAGTAGTGAGGGGGAGGAAAGTAAAAAAACCTTGCGTGAGAAAAGCCTTCAAACTCTAAAGTTCTGTATTAGGCATTGTTGTACTACTAATAACAGCACTTTGGATAATTGTTACTTGCAATACTCATTATCGACCTTGGCCATTGATGCTCCAGTGTTAAGAGTTCAGTGACATTCAATAGTTGTATGATGTGATGGGCTCCCCACGTCTCAAGAGACAGTTCTCAAAGGAAAGCTTGACCTAAACATTTCACAAACTTAACTATGGTATTTATGCACAAGAAGAAATATTGCAATAAGTGTATTATTATCAAGCACTCCCTTCCAAGTTAATCTTTCACCTGTTAACATTTGTCTGTCTTTTCTAGTGTCAATGCTTTAGCTTGTGAGCAGAAAGATGAAATAATGACACAGCTCCAATCAATTAGAAGACTGATGAAAGAAAGTGGACTGGATAAATCAGAAAACAAGATGAAAGGTACTTTAATTTTCAGACATATAGATAATTAAGTAGTTTATATTTTAAAAGAATAAATAGATCTTACGATAATAATGTTCAGCTTCTGCACCTTAGGTAATTTGTGTGGAATTAGTTTTATTTTGGAGAAATACCATTCTTCCTGTTTGAGGTGTATCCAATTTCAAATTTTTGACACATCATGCTGTATTTAAGAATAGGTGCTAAAGACATTGAACTGGGATGGACCACACAGTTGAATTCTGCTTTGATAAAACACGCTTTTAGAATGTCAGTTCCTAAGCAGTCTGTTAGTACTGGACTAACTTTAGGCTAAGGATTGACAAATGGGGACCTCCGAGGCTGTGAGTAATGCTTGCATAAAACACTAAACAGCAAATTGTATATTAGTTTCAACAGTAGGCTTCCAGGTAGCCCAAGAGAAATCTTAAATGTTAAGAATGGTTCATTAGAAACTTGGGGAATTTTTGCATTATTTGAATCTTAACAGAAGAGAAAAAACAAATTAAAAAATATTCTACTTCTAAACTGACCTGAAATTTAGAGCCTTTCCAGTAAACTTTAATTTTGATTATTTTTTGTGAATTTTAAGATCTCGGACACATTTGTAATGAGAAACTTGAAGATCTCATTCAGTCATTTGCGGAACACTCTCAAGAGAAAGAACTGGACAACAGAGAAGATTACTGTAATGATGATTTGCTTGAGGATATTGATAATGATTACAAAATAGAAGAGCATGAATTACACAATGAATGTGATATACATCAGTTGGAGCCAGATGTTGTAGAAGATGAAGAAATGATAAGCAAAGATACCATTGAATCAGAAGAGATGGCACTGAGGAGACGCAATAGATATGAATGGAATCTGCATATGTGAAACTTTAAAAAGCTTATGAATTCTTTTAATAATGTTGTATGCACTTTAAACTGTTTGAAATGAAGTTATGTGCACTGCTATATGCTTTAAAAAGAGGGGTGAAATACTGCCTTTGCTCGTATCTATGACAATTCTGTAACTGACTTCAGTGGCAGCAGAATTTTACTCAGGATGTTTACATATTTTTTCTATTTATTTTTTCCCTATAAAAATATTTCTGTACTCTGTATATAATGCACTGTAATCATATCTGATGGCTCCACTAAAATATTAGAATATCTTCTAATTGAGACTGTAAAGAATAGACGTTTCATAAATGTTTTGTAACTAGAAAGTGTTATGGCACTTGAACTGTGACTTTCTTAAGTTGATTAAAGAGCATGCACTGATGAATTCAGCTCTTTGTGGAAAAATTTTCTCTGTGAGTGTGAAAAGTAGTATGGGTTAAGTCTTTGAGATTCATTCATAGTTAAGTACCTTTATTTGGAGAGAGAAATTTAGCCATGGACACTATATGAAAATAATAATGTCTGAATTTGCAGTCTCCTGAGTAATGTTTAGTTTTGCATGTCAACTTAATCCCTAATATATTACACTGGATCACATAATTTCTTCCCCACTTGTCACTGGTTAAACTCAGCAGCTGTCTAATAACTGATTGATGCCCATTAGTACTGTATCTCTGTTTCACATTTATTTTAATACCATAGAATCTGACCTTTTGATTCATTGTTAATACCCTTTTTTGCATCAGAATTAACAGATGTATTGCTGTGTACCATTCAAGAACTGTGGGGCATGGGATCTTTTTTCCATACATTATGCCAACTTGATAGTGGCCTTTTTAGGTCAGCATTAGGAATAGCATTTATTTTCCTTTGCCAGAATAATTTGTGTCCATACCTTCCTTTTTTTTACTCATTTTTTTGTTCACTTAATGCACACACCTATGGTACTGCCAGCCTTTAATGACAGGAATTGCCTTAAGAGGTAGGTCTGACAGTACAGCACTGTTAAATTTTCTGTTTTATAATTGCATGGCTTTTAAGTAGGCCAGTTGTGATGCCTGAACTCTTCTGCCTTGTTCTTACAGGAAAATAGCACGTGGACTTGTTTTTATGGAGGAAATGTACTGTACTTAAAGGGACTAAATTTATTATCACGTCACTCACTGAAATGGCGTGAATTGTTCATTCTGGTGTAGAAACATGGTATGTGTTTGGTTCTAAAACTGGATCACACAGGCTTGGAAGTAGCAGCATCCAGAAATACATCCTTAGCATCAGTGTGTTTAGTAGTTTTGCACTAAGTGAGATTTTGCCTGACTTTAGAAAACTGACTACAGAGCCAGGGTTTCTCAAGAGGTGGCAGATTTTTTCCCCAAGACAGAACAGAGGAACAAAACTGGTACTTGGATACAGTTTGATTTTAAAAAATACCTGATGTTGCTCTGGTCATTCAGGACAACTGGAACTGTTGGGAAAAAAATCATTATTTCATAGAGGCTTTTCTCTGAAATATCTAATAAAGTGAACTAATTTCAAAGCCATTGATCAGAGGGAACGATGGAGTGGGAGCCAGGCGTGCTGCGCTGCCGAGGTGTTTGCAGGGTGCAGGTCCGTCCTGCTGCTTCCAGGCACTGGTGCCGGTGTCCTTCGCCGCAGCGTTTCCCCGCCTGGGGAGGCAGCGTTGGAATCATTGCTGTGGCTTTCACCTCCACGAGCCTTCGGACGCTGCTGACACTTGAAGCCCTTGTCCGAAAGGCTCTGAGCTACTTTGGGGCGATGGCTGTATTTGTGACACAGGCTACAAACACGCACCGTGAGCTGTCTCGCCATAGTTTCGAAGTCTCCGATGCTGGCTGAATCCGTGTGATGTGTAAGCGCCCGCCTGTCCTGGCGGGGCTGCGGGGGCCGCAGGGCGGGCAGACCCGCCCGTGGGCGCGGGGAGGGAGGGAGCCGGGCCCAGAGCAGGGCATTTCCGCAGGAGCAACCGGGAATTCCGCTTTCCCGCTGCGCCGAGGCGCACCTTGCGAAACTGGTGCGAGGCCTGGCTCGGATTGGCCTCTCCGCGCTGCGGTACCCGGCAACCCTCGGCCCAGGCGGCGCGGCCGGGGCGGGCAGGTGGGGCGCGGGCACCGTGGGGACGGTGCGGGGACGGGCCCGCTCCGGTGAGACAGAGCCCCTGCCGGCCGGGGTCCCGCGCCTCTCTTGGGAAAATGCATCATTTCCGTGGAGCTGCCGAGCTCATAATGTTTATTCCGCCTCTTACAGCATTGCTGTTTGATAACAGTAACCTCAGCGTGTGAGCCATTAAGTACAACAACGCTCTCTCCCGTCTGTGCGCTCAGGTGGGAGGATGCTCCGTTTCAGCAGAGCCATGCGGCCGTGCGCGGGCGTTCTCCGTGCCCTGGGAAGGGGCTCGGCAGGAGGGCTGTGCGGGTGCCCGGCGCCGTGTGCCCGTCTCGGGAAAGGAAAGGCCGCTTGGAGTGGGAACTGCTCAGTGCCGTCGGCCTTGGTTTGAAAATGGAGTGTCTGATTGCTGGGAACTACATGATGGGTTTTGGTTCGAAACTGACTTCTAGGAAGGAGAAGGCAGCAGAGCAGGAATACTTGGTGGAATGTCACCCTGGAGCTCTCGGAGCCTGGCAGTGTGCTGGGAGGGCCCTTACGTCTTCCTGAAAATACCTGTTTCCAGGGCATTGAGCGATGGAGAGCCAGGCAGCAGTTGTAAGTGAAGAGTACAAAAGGTTTGATGTTGCCAAGGGGTAGCAAATTAGTAATGCTGGAATGAGAAGGTATCGATAAGTGTAAGGGAAAGAGGGAGTTAAGCTTGAGGCAAAAACATAAATTTGAACAGGAATCTGGTTAAGCATTAGTAATAAAAGACTGAAATTAAGAGGTGGTGAAAAAGAGAAACCAACAGCATTTCATAGCTTGCTAAAGACAATACCAAAATTCTTTCTAATGCACAACTTTTTTTTTCCCAGAAGTACTTAGATAAAAAAATACATGTTTTTCTTAATAGTATTTTCTGTTTTTCAGTTTGTTCTGAAAGCTGTCATTGAATTTGCATGGATTTGGAAGTTAAAGGAGTTGCTGCATCGCCTCAAAGGAAGGCTGAATTGTCACTGAGGGAGAAGAAATGTCAGGTAGTCAATGGAAGGCTTGTGATTTTTTTCCTTCCTTACTTTGACATTTAAAAATATTTTAATCATATTTCAGAAGGTTCTTAGTTTGAGGTTAGAATCCATTCTATAGAGAGGACAATTTTTAAAGAAATTATTTTTGTCAGAAAGGGGTAGTTTAGTACGACAGCTTCTCAAATGAAGGTGAGAAATTCCAATATAAACAGCTATCATAGAATAACTGCTACTCTGAGTACTTAATTGGAATGTGGGGAATTTAAGAATGAACTAGTACCTGCAGTTTGGTGCAACAGAGGCTTGAACCTGTACTGTGTGCGTCTCAGGCTGTTGGTGAAACTGGCAACAGGTGTCTCTGTGTTTTTGTTTGGCAAGACAGCAATAAAGTAAAGCAGCCCCCAAAGCATAATTTGAAAAGGCATGATTTCAGATCGACATGAAAAATGAATCTCAGCTCTCTGTGTTCAGTATGAAGGGAAATTATATTTTCCAGGTATTCCTAATAGTCTAGGCTTTGAGATAGCATAAGTGTGCAACCCTCACAGGTTCACCGTAGCAGAAATTTCAGGGCTAACTTTTGAAAGTCCCTACAGATAGGATCTTGGATTCTGAGGGCCATTATTTTCCTCACCGCTAAGGTAAATATTAATATTGTTAGGAACAGTTGATTTTTCTCACAGATACTGTGTACTTTATGTCCATGAACTAAAGTTAATTTCTAATCCTCCCTCAGCCCCCATGCACCCATTTAACTTCCTTATTTGTTGCATGACCCCATTAGGAATTCTTGGAGTTTGACTGCCAAGTTGCTGTTCTTCTTTTCAGTTTGATTGGGATTGAAAAAGGACCTTTTGTAAATGATAACATATCAGTGTTATAATGTTACTGTTAATGCTTTAACCGGGTTTTTGAAAGTTAAATACCTGGGGACAACAGGAACATTTAGTGTAGGTTGTGAAAGAAAAGAAATGACATTTTTTCTCTAATCTCTCATCCCTTGTTTTTTTTATTCTTGTGCAACTAAGTTTCCAAATTTAGACTCCCTAGTCCACATGATTCTTGGTTGTTTGCAAAAATAAATCTTAAAATTACGTTGAAATCATGTGCTTCACCCCAGCATTCACAATGTTTCTCGTTTGCTTTCTTCCTGATTTTTTTTGACTTCTAGAAAAGGGATTATATTAAGGCTTTAGCATCTAGGATTCGGTGTGCTCTTCACCTCACCACAGCTGTAATGGTCCAGCAAAAAGATAAATGTGAGATGTACTGCATTGTTTTTGACGCCTGGGCGGTTTTGCGTGCGTGACCACACGGTGGCGGTGCTCGTTGCTCTCAAGCCTGGGTACCCGGACTCGTGTTCTGGAGTCACTAGAGGGTACTGTTGCCGAACTTCTGTTTCGGGACCAGCTACGGGGGTGTATGGCAAGAAAGGAGTTACAGTTTTGTGGTTGCTCTCAGATCGTGAAAGATGTTCGGGCACTGCTGGAAATAGGATTCTGCTCGGTTCAGGCTGTGATGCTGAGATTTATGAGCTGAAAAGTGTGAAAACAAAAATGTTAGCCCTGCTTCTGAACGTTCCCAAACCACTTTTTTTTGTACTAGGAGGCCAGTTAGGGAAATTGTTACTTTGTGCTTGCCCCAAGCAGCCTTCCCTACGGATTTGCTGCTAGCTGTTTTCAAAAGCCATAGGGGGATGGATGAAGCTTTGGATAGAGTATTTTTTTTTCTTGCCATGTTCTTGCTCAGTTGAGTTTGGAGATCTGTATGGTATGCAGCCTTGCTAAATAAATAAAGTCAGCTGCCTAGTCATCATCAGGACCGCTATGCTAAAGCCGAGATGAAACAGTTACACCAAATATCAGGGGCTCTTTGGGGTCTGAGCTAGCTCCTTGTGAGCCAGCTGGCTGTCAGTCTTGTGGTTTAGGTTTAAGGGCTGGTTCCCAACCAACAAGGACAATGTGACCTAAGGCCTTGTGAGCAGTGACGGTACAAAGCCTCAGGAGCATGGATTATTTTTAATGTATTATTAATAGCTGATGTGGATGCTATCTAGGTTCTTAGTGGCTGGAAATCTTTCTGTCATGATGAATATTCAGTCTCTTAGTCTCATGATCTGTAAGAATTAGCTTTCAATGAGAAGTTTTTGGTTTTTTCCCCTTGCTAGTAGCATCTTAGTCAAGTATGTTGGACAGATAACTTGAGCCACTGATTTTAAACATTTCAGGGGAAACTGAAGGAAAGAACTATGTATTTTAATCCAGATCCTCTAGGTATGCAATAATGTCTCATTCTTTTAGGGCTTGAGACCAAATAGACAGGCTACTCACAGTCCTCGCCCACCAGAGTAAGTCTGCTTCTATTTCTGATCAGCTTGTTTAATTATGTGTATTATTAACACAATGCATTGGCATTTTTAGGGATGTACTACTTAGTGTTCCATGAAATTTATCATTGTAGGTTTATTTTCTGTGATTTATATTTGGAGTAGAATATTTGATGCTTTATTTACTTTGGAATTAAGCTGATTTATGTTTGGCTGAGGGGAGGTATAATCACGGAATGGGCAAAGATGGAAGAGACCACAGGGGGTCCAACCCAGTGGTCCATCTGGTCCAACCTCCCTGCTCAAGCAGGGTCATCTCAGAGTACATTGCTCAGGATTGCATCTAGATGGTTCTTCTGGAATTCTATTCACTGGAATACTGGAGTATTTCCAGTGAGAGACGCTCCACAACCTTTCTGGGCAATCTGTTCCAGTGCTCAGTCACTTTAAATTCTTTTTGGATGGAACTTCCTGTGCATCAGTTTCTGCCTGTTGCCTCTTGTCCTTTTGCTGGGCACTACCAGGAAGAACCTGGCTCCATCCTCTTGACATCCTCTTCAGAGGGTGTCACTCAGAGCTTTCATGTTTATACATTGTTTTTCTTGAATATTTTTAATGTGCCTGCAAAAGGAGAAAAACCATATTTTAACTATTGACCGGTTTTACAGGTATTACAGTAAAAAATACAGGGAAAATGCTATGAGGGGTTTTTACAAGCAATGGGAAATTTTGTTTGTGCTTTTAAAATGTAAAACCTTTTAGTGACTTTGGCAGATAAGGAACATCTACTCTTCCAAGGACCATGACTGACAGTTTAGGCAGTTTTGTTTACTGAAATGCCTTAAAGCCAATGTACGTAATTATTTTATAAGTGTGTGTGACCATGACCTTTGATTCTTCATACCAAATTAAAAAAAATCCAATTTGTATATACTGTCTGTCATTATCTAATAAAAAACGACTGTAAAATAAGGAGCTCTCTTATTCCAAGAAGTTATAATGGAGTAGCTTGGAAATATTGGTGGTAAAATATAAAAAATACATACTCATGGTGCTCTGCAATATACCTGGAGTAAAGGCAGAAGGCACAGAGATGCTTTGGTGAGTTGGAGGTGTTTTCATTTCTTTAAGCAGAACAAAATACTGAGGTATGGTTGTCTTCCTCTGTGTTAATCTCTTCTGGGAAGTTCAGAAGGTTTGCATCCCAAATAGCAATTGCTTCCCTATTGCCTCCTGTTGACTGATTGTAGAGGAATGTTGACACGGATGTGCTTTGGAAGATAGAGTAAGGTATCCCTGATCCATGATCTTGTTGCAGTAGCTCCTGTTGGAGAGTGAAGAGAAGCCAGTGTGGGAGTAGGGAAGGGTCCGTTTTGGCTGCCGAGGTACTCTGCTGCTGGGGAAGAGGAGCTCGATGGCCACTTGCTGAGCTGAAGCAAGAGGGGCTAATAGAGTTTGGCTGAATAAGCCATATCCAGTTGCAGGGAAATTTTTGTGAAGGACCTAATAATAACTAATAGGCAGTGCTTTTATTGTAGTTAAAAAAAAAGGGAGTGTATTGCTGTTAAAATTGTTTTAACTCCCTGCAGGGTGCCACGCCTAGATCTAGGGAGGCTGGGAGATTCTGATGAAGAGGTAATTGTAAATTAATTCTTTCTGAAAAAGTTTTTAGAATTCACATGTTTCATGAGTTAATAAAAAGTATCACTTTGAATATAAAACAATTATGATTGCTTGTCCTTTTTTTCCCTGTGATTTTAGGATGGAGACTCTTACATACCATACTCTGGAAGTTATTCTCATAGGTGCCAACTAGATTCATCATCAGATTGGAGAACATCGTTACAAACTCCTTATGTGCAGCATCAACATGTCAGTCTGTCACTACAAATATCTTTATAATACACCCCTTTAGCAGTAATTTAGAAAAGCATACATAGCTTTTTCAATGAAAGTTCTTTTTTTTTCTTTTGGTTAAGCATATATCTCCAAGTCCTGTTGGTCCAAAATATTTTTAGTAAAGTCCTTTTACTGAGTTTCTTTAGAATATTTAGAAAAAACTATTTTATTACATATCTTAGCTCTTTGTTGATTGATACACTTACCCTTTTGTTGTACTTAGTTTTTAAGGGATATATTAATAGTCGTAAAAATAAAGATTAGTAGTAGTAAGTGTATGCTTGAAGGCAAAACCCATGTTTACAAACACTAAGTATTATTTCTACGGACGAATAGTTACTTCTGGTGAAAAGAAAACTTTTGGAGTTACTTGCAGCCATTTCATAGTTTTTTTCTTAGGGTTGTTGTCTTCAAAAAAGAACTGTGACATAAATTTTGGAATTGCGTCTAATTTGTTGGAGCTCTTTTTATTGTTAAAATTTCCTCATCATGTTAGCATTTTTTCCCCTAGATGACTAAGAAACTTAATTGCCGCTAGTCTTAGGTGCTTTTTAAGGAAAATCAATAGCCCAGATGCTAACATTCTGGTTTAGAGTGCAGTGCAGCATTGTTCAGGATCAATACCCACAATAAAAGTTTTAAGAGTTAATTTAATTACTCAGTTATTACACTTCCCTGAATGCTGGAAGACAGTTCTTTTGAACTCTTATATCTGAATTAGATGTGAACAAAGTGAATATGACAATTTTTTATTTGATCATGATACATCTTAATTCCTGTTTTCCTTTAAACAGGTGTCTAGAAAATTGTGTCAGAACAAAATGGAGGTAAAGTAGTTGAAAAAATATAGACTGACAAAAAGTATTATCAGTTCAGTACTATGGTATATGGTCTGAAAATGTAAAATGTTTTAACTTCTTTTATGTGACAGGAACTAGCTTATTGGAGAAACTATTAAAAAATACACTGATTAAAAAGCCGTTATTTCAAAAATATTTAACTTATGTAAACCTAAGAAATATTCAAATGAGTGTTTAAAAAAATGCCAGGATTTTAACTAGAGGGAAAACCAATTTCAAATTAATTTGTACATAACCTGTGCCCCTTGAAACAAATAATATAGTAACGTGAAGGGCAGATCTCCAGATTGGCTGGAGTTCAAGGTGTATCTGCCAAGATCCCTATTTTGTATGTTTCCCTATATAACCAATTGGTTTCTCTACTTGAAAAACAATTTCATTTAAGTAAACACTGAAATGGTAAGTGGTTTTTTTGGGGTCTTTTAAAAATAATGTACTAAAAATGTACTAGTTTTTAGCATATGTGCCCGACATAGGTATTTATGCATTTCTTAAAATGTAACTGTAAACATGTAACTACAGATAGGTTTTTTTTTTCCTTTCTACTGCCTTGTAGACGTGCAGTGCAAACATAGTTGAGTTGCTATGGCCTTTTTGGGTCTGGATACTTATGCTTTCACTGCTTGCTTTACCATTTTTTTTTAAACAAAGTTCGTATGTATAACTGTCAAGCTGCAGGAGTGCTATCGGAATGTTGGTGTGGCTTTGTTTGTTTCTCAGGGTCTTTCTCCTTTTCTTTTCTGCTTTCCTTTAGCTCTTGTTGCTTCCCTTCTGCCTTCATTATATCTTAAATACTGAGCGCTTAATGTGCTGGAATGTATCTTCTGTTTGCTTACCCTTTTTTGCTCTCTCTCTCTCCCCCTTTTTTGCCTGACTTGCTTCCCACCTTTTTTTTTTGTGGAGAAGATTTTCAAGCTGTTTTAAAATATTTTAATGTATTCCTCTGAGCGGCCTTTATTTATGCATTTCTTGTTTCTGGGGCTCTGACCAAGCTTTCCTTTAGCAAGATAGATTCCAGCTTCTTCAGTAACTCTGTAAGTAAATCTTCCTAAAATAGGTCACTTTTGGAAGAAAAATTTAAATATACTCTTATAATTCAGGAATTAACCAGTGAAGGGATGTGAATCCTCTTTTGAAGGAGAAAGTTGGCTCTTCAAAAACAAATCTCTTTGGGTTTTGAGAAATGGTTTTCTAGAGGACTGTAGCACTGTTGTTGCAAGATGAGTTGCAAGTGTTGAGTGGAGATGCTAGACAAGGCCACCTTACTTTTGTTAGCACTGAAGGAATATACCTTAAATACTGAAGGTGTTAGTCATTAATGCGTTTTCAGACATCCGAAATCAAATCTCAGAGCTTCCATTTTAGTGATATTCTAAGGCAGAACCACTGAATCTGACTTATTTCTTTAAACGTGATGTAAAACCATTTGCCTATATATTTTTTAGATTTAAAAATGGTAGAATTTGAAGAACTCAATGCAAGTTAAGACTGGATATGCAGTCCTATTTGCATTTTTTCTTAATTTGAAGCATCATGTCTAGAAGTTTTAGACATTAGACAGGATAGGAATTAAAATAATGCTGTTCTCATTCAATAGACCAGCCAGAGGCTTTTATATTGATTACTCATTGCTTTAACATTCTGTTTTGGAGCAGAAGACAAGACCAGAAAATCTGCCATCCCCCACAGACAGATACAAACCAAAGTACGGTCAGTATGAAGCAGATACGAAGGAAGAATATAAGCAGCATCCTCAGAGAATTGCAGAAAAGAAAAAAGAACACCTCCAGTGTCCAGACACTTCAATAAAGGTAGCTGGCAAAATAGAAATCACAGTTTTAAATAGCAAATGTACATCACTATTTAATTACACCGTTTGGAAAGGTTTGCACATGTGTGTAATTAATTTCATGTTTTTATTGTAAAGAAATAAAACCATGTAATTTCAGCATCTAATGTTGAGGAGGAAATAAAATATCGGAAGCTTGTTTCAGTTGTTGCAGAGTGAGAAACTGAGGTGCTGTGAGAAATGATGTATGCTTGTGTTCTCTGGTAAGGAAAGTAACACTGGCCCTCATAGTGCACCTCTAGCCCGAGCATGAAGATTAGCATGATTGATAAGGAAGAACTTACAGTCTATAAGAAGAGGAGAGACAGCAGGAAGGTCTTGGTAAAATGTTATTTCTAAAACCAGAAATTCATTCAAGCTTTTTTATTTTTTAAATGTAGAAGTATTTTAATTAGCACTCTGTAAATTGTGACTGTATATAGGACTTAAAAAAGGATAAATGAAAGATTTAATCAACACTGAAAATGCAAAGGAATATGGGGTTAAAATAATGAAAGATATTATCTGTACTTTTTGCTTTGATGTTGTGTAAGATTCAGTACAGTTGAACTGCAAGCTGTATTAATTCTGCCAGGTTTCTTTTGTATTTTTAAATTAAAACTAAGGTGCAAAGAAGGGAAGATCAGTGGAGAAAAACTGGAAAACAAAGGGATGAATAAACCCAACTTTCATCTTGTTCTGGAAGAGATAGCAGGAGTGTGGTTGAACAGGGAAAGATGCATCATTGTAGGTGTAAGGAAGCAGGAAGCCTAAGTAAGCAACAGCTGTGAGGACTAGTTGAATGCTAGATTCTGCTGAGGGTAGATGACCATTTAAGAATCTTAAGGGAAAGTTAAGTATGCAGATGTTGATGGAACATATTGTGCTTATTGCTTTTCAGAGAAAAGGTTTGTGATGAATGAGTTTACTGAGTTTACTTTCTTAACATCCAGTAGAATGAAAAGGGAAGGTCTTACATAAGACAATGATGGTCTCACATTTTGTTGATAGCTTTAAAAGAGCTTTCTCCTCTTTTATTCATGCTTCTAGTGATCAGATAAAGGAGAACCTGAAAAAATCTATAAATAAATATTCTGTGAATAAGAGGTGAATGAAAAAAAGTTGTGATATTTTGTGGTTTAGGTAGATAAGATTGTCTGTTCTGGAGATTTGTTGTAGGGGTTTTTTTGTGTTTTTTTTTTTTTAAAATGATTTCACTCTAATGTACTGGTCTGACACTGTCATATCATCTGTTTTTCAAGCAGTGACTCCTTTATATGCACTACTGCAAGCCCTTCAAAAGGGTATTTACAAGAGCAGCCAAGCTAACCTGAAAATGAAGAAATAGATGGCAAGTGTATACCGGGAGAGAAAAAGCAGAACTGACTTTTTTCTGGTGATTTTGGGTTCCAAAAAGATACTTGCCAAGCACTAGAAGCATGTGTGGCAGTTCTTCTCACAGATTTTAATACAGTGTCTATCAAAACAATTTTTTGTGTTAGATATTATCACTACTTGATTAGTAGTGATTTCAATACACTTGTTTTACTTGATTAGCGGACCTTGTAACTACTTTTCTTTTCTGAAAGAAGCTGCTCATGGAGGGGATTGCTGACAAAACCTACTCTTTTGATTTCTTTCCTATGCTACTTCCTTCCTGAGTTCTATAAAAACCTCCTGTATCCTTTTTTTTCATATAATCCATGTAGGAAATATTTCCATAATACCCTGGGACTGGTTTACAAGTCTGTTGGAACCAGTAGCATGCTTTGGCTTTTCTCTGTCTAGACTGTATTTAACTTCTTCACTGGTCACAAAGCAGTATCTCTACAGTGAGCTTCAAGCTTTATACCTAACAGCAAATCCTCTGCTTCCTCTTGGCTATTCTTGAGAGGACAGAAAAAGGATGAGTTCTCTTCTTCTCAGAGATACTATAGTTTTCCTTCTCTGACTTGCTGCTGTTTTCTCACAAAGCTTGTAGGAGCACAGTATTTTTGAGATTTTTTACTTTATTGTTTGTTTCAGTATGAATGAAAACTGCTAACTATTCTAAAGATATAAATCTCGCTCTCTAGTCTTTCCTTGTAAGTTCAGTTTCTGTAGAAAGCTAGGCTTAAAAAATTTCTCTTTTAATTAGCATGAAGTGGAAGAAGTAGACACTTTAGAAAGTAAAGAAAGAAAATACTTTTAAATAAATTGTTGAAGAAAATGTATATGGGTTTTTTTTTGATTTATGAAAAAAATGTATTTCTGTGTAGGGTACACAGCTTGAAGATGGACATAACGATGATTTTGTAACTCTTGATAAGAAAGCTCTTCTGCAACAATGCTATACCAACAAGCCTTATAATATGCAGCACAACATAAGGAAATCAGAAGCTGTAAGTATTTTGACTGGTGTTATGCTGCCAACCACCTAGACACGGAGAATGGCTTCCCAGATGTTCAGCAGAAGTTATGCCTTTGGGGATTTGGGTCTAGCTTGTAATTGCACCCATTGAAATCATGTGAGTTTAAACATTTCTTTCAATGGGAAAGCTGAACTGAGCAATCCAGTGAGCCTTTTTAAAATCTTATCTGTAATGCTTGTGTTTTATGCAGTAATGTATATAAATGAGAACGCAAATTATTAGTAATATATACAGACATATTCATACAACTAAGAGTAACTGAGATAGTTGAGGGAACCTAAACATAATGTTACATTTGGTGCCAGAAGAGGGACTTTGATGGTTCCTGTGGGTCTCTTCCAGCTCAGGATATTCTATGATTCTATGATTTCCTCTGATCTGTAGCTTTTAGCTGAGCCTGTATTCAATGGTCCATGAATTCCATGATTCTGTCAGCTCTGCTGCTAGTATTAGATTGAGTCAGCAACAACTTTGGCCAAGTCTTCAAGCTCCAGGGATGGAGCTTCTACAGTGTCTCTGGGCAACATCTTCATGTGACACTCTACTCTCTGTATGAAGTTCTTCCTATGGTCCACACCAGGTCCTCCCAAGGCTCAGTGTGTAACTTTCACCTCCTGTTATACTGTTGGCTACTGTCAAAAAAAGTTTGGTTTTCTCTTCTTTGTAACTTCTCTTCAGAATGCCTCATAGCTGCTGGCTCTGCAAACTAAACAAACCCAAGCTCCCTTAGCCTCTCCTTTCTACTGCTTTGGCTCTGATCTTCTGTCAGGTCCTTTCTGAGGAAAGGAGGGAGCCCTGAAGAGTGGAAACTAGTATGGACTCACTAGCATGCATAGAGAGGAATTAAAACTTTCCTTACATGGATGTACCTAATACGCTTCTTTAATTTCTTACATAGACGTGAATTTTACTCTTTTGGGCATTGAACAATAGAAGTCTTGCCCATCTGAGGTCAGGCCTTGAATTTAGGATGATTTACAATGATGAAGAACCTTGATTTGATATGGTATGATTCAGTATTTGCACATGCATAGTGATGGCTTTTGTAACTGGTTTTTGAAGGTATTGTTGAAAAGAGTTATGCATTCTGACTTTTTCAAGGAATATTAAGCTGTGAGAAATTTTATGATTTTTTAAAGTAAATAGTAATTTTAATTCATTTTATTTGCTCATCACTATGCACTGAATTTTGCATCATTGCAAAGATTTATTTGATTTCTAGTCTTGTTGAAGTGAATGCAGATGTTGCACTACTGAGGTCACTGTTAATTTTCATGATAAGAAAATCTTTTGAGAAAGTACTTAAGCTTTTATTTTTAGAATAAATTAAAAAATCTATACTATAGGCTGAAGATAATGGAAAAAAGTCTTGAAGTATCCCTAGAGTAACTACTTAATGCTAAAGGAAGTACAGTGAAAGCACTGTGGAAGGGAGCAGTGCAGAACCACAAAATAGAAGCTATTCTGTAGCTGCTGTGCTTTAAAATAAAGCCAGCAGGTGTCTGAGCAAGGTGTTACTGGGACCTTCAGAAGCCCTTTTGTTGTTGACTAGCACTCATGGTCAGCACAAGCTCTCTCTCTTTTGAGGACCGTCTCAGGCTCTCCTAGGTCAAACATCTGATAGTGGGAGGATACTGGAAGAAATAGGCAGTAGTAACTGCATGTATATTAATTCCATTTTGTATATGTTGCCTCAATTGTTGGTATTACATTTTAAGGTACTTCAAAATTTTGCTTAAGAATACACAATGTTAACATGTCCTTTTACTGTAATCATTACCAAAAAGTCAAATGTTAAAGCAGAACTTCTCTTGATTTTTCTGTAATTTGGGATAAAGTTCACTAGTGGGGTTCTGCAGGGCTCCATCTTAGGCCCTGTGCTCAACAATGTCACAAATAATTGGACACAGAACTGGAAGGGATACTGAGCAAATTCGCAGATGATACAAGATGGGAGGAGCTGCTGTCTCCCTTGAAGGCAGGAAGGCCCAGCAGAGAGACCTTGACAAATTAGAGGACTGGGAAATCACCAAACACATGATTCAACAAGGGAAAGTGCCAGATTCTGCCCCTGGGACGGGACAACCCTGGATGTACGGACAGACTGGGGATGCTGGAAAGCAGTGCCATGGAAAGGGACCGGGGGGTCCTGGTCCATGGCAGGTTGAACACGAGTCAGCAGTGCCCTGGCAGCCAGGGAGGCCAACCCTGCCCTGGGGGGCATCAGGCACAGCCGGGCAAGGGAGGGGATAGTCCCTCTCTGCTCTGCACTGGGGAGGCCTCGAGTGCTGGGGGCAGTTTTGGGTGCCACAATATAAGAAAGATATAAGTCTATTGGAGAGCATCCAAAGGAGGGCAGCAAAGATGGTGAAAGGCCTTGAGTGGAAGCTGTATGAGAAGCAAGTGAAGTTACTTGGTCTGTTCAGCTTGCAGGAGACTGAGGGGAGACCTCAGTGTAGTCTTCAACATCCTCATGAGGGGAAGAGCAGCAGGTACCAAACTGTTTGCTCTCATGACCAGTGACAGGACCCGAGGGAATGGCCTGAAGTTGTGCCAAGGGAGGTTTAGGTTGGTATCAGGAAGAGGCTCTCCACCCAGAGGGTGGTTGGGCACTGGAATAGACTCCCCAGGGAAGTGGTCACAGCACCAAGCCTGACAGTTCAAGAAGTGTTTGGACAATGGTCTTGGGCACATGGTGTGACTCAGGGATGGTCCTGTGCGGTGCCAGGAGTTGAACTCAATTTTCTTTGTAGATCTCTTCCAGTTCGGTTTGTTCTGTGATTTTGTGGTTCACAGCCCATGTGTAATTGCTGATAGATGTCATATATAACCTCTGAAGAAGGTTGGTTTTCTCTGAATGGTCATATTTAGGGAACAAGAATTACTATTTTCTTACCAATGAGAGCTGCTGCAAGTTCAATGTTTGCCTCTTCCCTCCGCATTTTTGTAATTTCATAGTAGAGCTTTTGTCTAAGAGCAGAATTGAAGATGTTCCATGGAAGATTACATTCAGTGACCTAATATTCAATTGAAATTTAAGGTGTAAAGTTTTTTTGTTTGTTTTTTTTTTTTAAAAATCAGATTCTTTTCAGCATGCTGCCTGGTTTGGATCTATAAGCCAGTGTCCATGGACTATGTTATAACAAGCATTGCTCTGTATTATCACTATGTCCTCCTTTACATCATTCTTTTTAATACATCTGTTGCAACAGTTAATCGGTAAGGAATCAATAACTCAGAATAAAGCACCCTGTAGTTCTGATAGGTGCAAAAATGAAACCTGAAAACAAACTATAATGCCCCCTATCTCTTATAGTTCCTAAATCTTCTAAGGCTTAAAATCAGTTTGGAATAACCAACAGCTGGTCTGGTGTTACATTAGTTATTTCGGTTTTTTCAGTTTTGCTTTCTGTTTTTTGGCTAGTGCAAATCAGTATTTATTTGAAGATGGTGAATTCTACCCATAACATCTCTGTGGAATTAGGAATTATCTCTTACAAGTACCTGGGAACTTTTTGGTTCTTCATCCATGCAAAGGCTTGATCTCTCTAGAATTTGGTTTGTACACAAGACCAATTAGAAATATACCTTAATTCTTTAGTTTCAGAATGTCTAAAAAATTGTAAGGTTGCATAAACCCCCTCAGTAATAATAATCTCTGTTTTCTCATATATAAAAATATTTTTTTTAATAAAAGGCAACTTTAAATGCCATAAAAAAGTTCAGAAATGTGGAAGGTAAAGAGGGGTGCTGAGGCATGGTTATTGCTGGTGGCCTCCATACTATCTTGGGCCATCCTCTTGTGCTTTGGTTTCTCTCTGTGTGACAGAGATCAACGCCTGCACACTTTACAGTGAATGGCACAAGGTTACGGTTCAGTGTTACTCTAATAAAAATAATAATAAGATCATTTTAAATCCCCTTTCCCCTTTAGGATGATATTTCCTGAAAGGTTTTTCAGATTGACCTGTGTCAGCAGAAAATTATTGTGACATGCAGGAAAGAAAAGTCTTCCAACTGAGACTTTAGTCTTAAAAGAATTTTTTTGACTGAATATTGCTGGAGATAAAGTCTTATTCTCTTACTTGGAATCTGTGTCAACCATAAAACCTGGAATAATGTGGGTCTCCTCAGGCTCTATTGTACTTACAGAATGTATTGGAAACAATACAGAAATAAGGATTTTGTCTGTCAACTTAAATCCTAGAATTCTCATATTTATTACAACTAATATGCATAGACAAATTGAGTATGTAGCAGAGAATATTATATGGTTTTTTTATGCAAATAGAACTCTTATTAAAAATGTAAAAAAAATTAATTGTGACATTGGTAAGTTTGTGACCTCTGAATGCTGTCTTAAAGGGTAATTTATTATTTGAAGTGCCTGCTGTTACATGTTTCATTTGTTCTCAGTCAGTTTTTCTTTGCAGGAGGATGTTGCTGCAGAGAGGAGAAAGCAGGCTGTTGTAGAACAAGTTATGGTGGATCAGTTATGTAGGTAAATGAATTTATAATGTAAAATTTCAGTTTTCCCTACATAAGAATTTAGATCTGTTAGTGTGAGGCTTTTCTTGCTTAAGAGGTGTTTTGGTCATCTTGTTCCAAGTCTTATGAAATCTTATGTAGTAGTATTATTTGCAAAAATTCTTTAAATGAGAAGTCTTTTTAATGCAGCTTAAAATATCAGTTTAAAGTGCCATGTGTATGTTACTTTTTTCTGGAAATAATTTTAAATTTTATACTTGAACCTATTTTAAGGGCTTTACAGTAGCACGAGCTCTTCAAAATAACCCTTGCACCTCAAGAAAATATAGGGATGCCTGATGTTATAAATTACAGTATCTCAATATTTATTGTCCTTTCTAAAAATCGTAGCTTTATTAATATTTATTAATCCTTTATTAATACTGACACGGCACCTTTCAGGCTTTAAGGAGTATTACACCAGTGCTGGGCATGTAGGAAAAAAAGGCACTATTATAAATCGAGTTGATCTAGGTTGTACATTAAGATCTCCTGCTTCACTGCTATCCCTTTAGCTTCACGAAAGCATTGCTTCTGTGCAGAAAGATCCCTCTATTTTAAGCGTGCTTTAATAATTCAGGGCTTTATGCCAGCTGTCTGGTTATGACAATATAGGAAGATGCAAGCTAGTTTAATATAGTTTCATGTTACTTTACACTTACTAAAAATTATCTGAGGGTATGTCTAGATTATTTTGCATTCTGTGCGTAGTTTACAATCTCTGGAGTCATCTGCACTGGTGTTCCAGCCCATCAAATCCTAAGATTTTGAGGTTGAAATGTTGTTCACCATTTTAGTTTTTCTCTGTTTCTGTTACAGTCGCAGTTTAAATGGCCTGTATTGTTTAAAACTCTGTTAATACTTTTACACTATTTAAAAGCTGAGATGACCACAAGGTTGTCTGAGAGAAATAAGATTGTCACGAATCACAATGTTAGATTCCAGGTATCATTCAGCAGGATTAAATTATGGAACTATACAGGGTAGAACCCCCCAGTTTTCAAGTAAGTGCTTGGCCTGTGTCATATCCCTTGAAAGATTATTACAGAGGTGATCTTAAAAATATATTGGTTATTGAAGTGTTTCAGTACTACTGATGTTGCGTTAGATGTACAGCTTTGTGCATCTTGGATCATGGATGCCCATTCTGTGTTCAACCTCCTTCTGCTGCTTTGCCTTATCTTTATCATGTATTCCTTCTCCTACTCTGAACCCTTCTGTTGATAATGTCAAAACAATATTCAGTAGTGCTGCAGCTGCATCAGGATGAAGTTTTAATTTAAAAAATTTCTCTGTTTATGTTCCAAATATAACTCTGCCAATACTTCCAAACAAATTGGTATCAGGTATCAGGATGTTAATCGGAAAAGATTAGTTCAAAACTGTTGCATGAAAAAAAACTATTAAAGGAAACACAAAGGTGTTTTGAATATTTTTTTTTAGTACAGCAAATCTTGCAGTTAAATCAGTGTAACTGATGTGTACAAAGATGGATCTCTACAGATCAGAAAGCAAGTTTAGAAAACTATAATAGCCATTCAAAATTATGTTTTTCCTTCTGATAACAAACCATTTAAATACCATAACAAGCATCTCATTTATTTTTAAAGGGTCTCTTCTTTTGTTTACTTGTTGAACTGATACAGAGAATGTCAAAATGTTAAAAAACCAGTTCATCTATTTCTTTTCTGCTTGTTGGGACTTCGAGATCCTCTCAGCTGTGTAGTCAGTACTTTGAGGGAGGAAGTGCCAATGTTTTTGTTGGATGACAGATTGGATAGGGCTCTGAGCAACCTGGTCTAGTGAAAGGTGTCCTGCCCACAGGGTGGGGGTTGGAACTAGATGATCTTTAAGGTCCCTTCCAACGTAGGCTATTCTATAATTCTGTGGTGATGTCACTGGCCAGTACGAGTAACTGATATCACTGATACTGGAGAGAGCCTTGTTAAAGAATGTCACTGATGGAATATTTATAGAAATAGTGGAAATTATGAAAAACCCCACAAACCGTCGTAACACTAAGATTTCTTTTATACAAAGATATATAAAATATACTGTAAATAATATGTAACATTTAAATAATGTAACATTACTACATAGTAGTGCACTGCCAGAATATTACTGCATATGTTTGATTTTGAGAAATAGACTTAAGAATTTTGAAAAACTAAAAATTAGGCCCACAAATTTATGCAAGCTTAATGGATAACTCCCAGATTGTATTGCTGTATTATTCTTGTGTGTTTTCTTTCCTGAGTAAGAATATGTAAGACCTGAAATTCAGCCATACTAATAGTCAGAGGGCTTCTCCTTGCTCTTTGTGGTCAGAGCTGTTATAAGTGATCCAGAGCAGTCCACACGTTCTGATGTTTGCAAGGAAGTTCAAGGACTTCTGGGAGCTGGGACAGCACCAATGCGTTTTAGAAAAAGGACACTCCATGAAACAAAGTAAGTTTATAAAAATACATTTTCTGCTGTATTTTTTTTAGCTCTGTGAGGTCTGTTTGCCTTTCCAGATGTTTTATTTTTGGCTTGAATCCACCAGCTTCATGTGAGGCCTTTTTTGTAGCTTCCCTGTGCTTGTTATTGCCTAGTGAGATAACAAGGACCTTTTCATGTGAATTCTTCGTGTATTATGATTGAGTCATAGAACTTATAAAACCTAGGAGAACATTGTTAAGCTTATGTTGATATTATTCATCACAAAGTTTTGCCAGCCTTTTCCAAGTCATTGGATGCTAGCAATCCTGTCATATCCTTTTAGAGATTCCTGTCCTGAGGTGCATAAATTTCATAAATATGCATCTGTAAATGCTAATGCAGATCTTCACAATATAATCATACTTTCTTCCATGTTTTGATTTCTGCTGCAATAATTAACCCTACTGGCATTTAAATGACGTTCCTGGACTCTCAGCATTGAAACAGTAGCTCCAAGGGCTTAAAAAAACCTGAGCAAACACTGTGATCCATAAAATGAAATGAATCTACAGGTCTGAGTTTTGTTCTGTTAATTTTTCTCACCATTCAGGGAAACATCTCTGCTTTGTGCATTTTAACATCCCTCTTTAAAGTCTTTCTCATCAAATGTCATCTTTGTATTCTTAAAAAAAAAAAAAGACAACAAAACCAGTCTCAATTTCTCACATCCATCACATAGACAAATCTCCATTTCTGGAACTAGTAATAGGGCCACTATAAAATATTTAGGTGGGTAGAAAAGCCCCAACCTGGGTATTTTTGCAAGAGAACACATTTATTTGTGGAAGTATGGTGAGTGGTAGAGGTTTAATTCTTTATATAAGTGTATGTAAACAAAATTTCCCATTCATATCTATGCTCTCTGTGAATATACTCTCATATTATATAATAACAGAACACTTTACAGCTCTGAGTTGCTTTCTAATTCAGCTACAAAGGATCATCTCCTCAGCCAGTTGCCAAGGATACCATATTTCATGTTTTTTGCTGTTTGGAAATGGTTGATTTTTATGTAACTTTTATCTGTGAGCATATAGGTATCATTAACACGCTGGTTTATTTTCACAGAATAAAGACCAAATCAGGACTAACTGAGAGCATGCTCTCCAACAAGCTACGCTTTGATAGTAGGATTATATCAAGGTAATCACAAATTTTGTGAAGCTTTTCAGTTCTCTGAATTTGTGAATGATGGTTACTCTCTTGAACTAATTAATTGCACTGAATGTTGAAGAAAAAAAGTGCACGTGGGTGTCCACGTATAGCACAAATTTTGGCATGGCTAATGGATAGTGGCTTTACAGTCCCACTGTACAATGTTAAGGTCTGTAAGCAGTGTTATGTTACTATCATACCCATAGCTCTATTCAGGACAGTTAGCACAGGGGCTGTGTAAAACAGTGCTTTTAGCTGTTGCATCTCAGTTGATTAAAATTATTTTAGCCTTATCTTAGATGTGGCAACTACTATAAGTAGTAATGGCTTTGCAACTTGTTCATAGCTCCTTATGTATTAAATTTTAGAATGTCTTTGAAACTGTTCTGATTTGAGTAGTGGTGGCATAAACATATTTTTCCCTTCTGAAAGTGATGCTTTTCTGCAGCTGTGAGCTGTATACTTGTTAGACACAGCTGAGTATTCAGCAACATACTTTCATATACCTCAATGAATGCAGTAGTCCTGGTGTATGTAATCCTTAGTTAATGAGTGAAAATTATATTGGCATACTAAAATTTGATGCCTCCAGAGGTGTTTTTAACATTATGGAGAATGGAATATTGAATTAAAAATGTGACTGAATCCATTTCATGGTGGGTTAAAGAAAATAGACAAATAGCTCTTAAAAAAAATAAGTTGTACAGCACGCAACACTGGAAAGAAAATGGACACTGAGAGCTGCTTTGAGAAGAACTTGAAGGTGCTGGTGGATGAGAAGCTCAACATGATCTGGCAGTGTGTGCTTGCACCCAGGAAACCAACTATGTCCTGGGCTGCACCAAAAGAAACATGGCCAGCAGTGTGAGGGGGGGGATTCTTCCACTCTGCTTCTCTCCCGTGAGACCCCAGCTGCAGTGCTGTGTTCTCCTCTGGGCTCCCCAGCATGAGAAGGACCTATTGGAGTGATACACAGGAAGGTCACAAAGATGATCAGAGGGATGGAGCACTTCTCTTACGAGACATGCTGAGAGAGTTGAATTGTCCAGTCAGAAGAAGGGAAGGCTCCAGGGAGACCCTCTTGCAGCCTCCCAGTGCCTACTGGAGAGGGCAGGAAAGCTGGAGAGGGACTTTGTACAAGGGTATGTAGTAACAGGACAAGGGGGAATGGCTTCAAACTAGAAGCAGGCAGGTTTAGATTAGATATTAGGAAGAAATTCTTTACTGTGAGGGTGGTGAGGCACCAGAACAGGTTGCACAGAGGATGCCCCATCCCTGGAAGTGTTCAAGGCCAGGCTGGATGGGGCTCTAAGCAGCCTGGTCTAGTGGAAGGTGTCCCTGCCCATGCCAGGGGTTTCAGAACTAGATGATCTTTAAGGTCCCTTCCAACTCAAACCATTCTGATTCCAAAATAAATATTACTTATGTTTGGGTTGAATTGGATTTATGTAGATGAAAAACATAAAGGTGCTTTTTAATTTTCCTTCCAGAAATGGTCACGATGCTTGTAGAGAGTTGATTGGATTTTTTTTTGCATGTGACAAGTCCCTTACTGTGTATGAATTTCGACAGTTTGGAAAAAACAGGTAGGATAAATTACTTTTTTAAAGGGTTTTAGAAAATATATTTCACTGTATCTAAGAACCTTAAATAAATTTAATTGTTTTAGTAACAGTTTTGAATTATTTCACAGGACAAATGCCTTGCCTTTCATTCAGAAGGGAGTTTATCAACATCAACGTGGACAAAGAAAGGGAAAAGCTTATGCTCTTAGTGACTTCTACATTGTAAGTATTCTTCTGCTGAATGTAAAAAGTAATATTTGGATATTTGAATTGAAAATTGTGATATAGCCTTCTGGGAAGACCAAAAGTCTTCCCCTTGAGTAACATTTTTGAATTAAAGATTTTCAGAAGTCTGGATTGTTTTATTGTCCCACGCTTTAGAGATTCCAATATAGGTTTCAGATTAAGCTGTAGTTTGCAGTTTTCCCCCTAGAGGGCACAAGACTGCAGACAGTGTGGACCTTTTTTAGGCGAAATGATCCACTTGGGAAGGAGAGTACTGAAGAGGAAGTAGACCAAAGTACTTGTTAAAAGTAAATAATCTTTGAAAGGTCTGCTGGCATTTCTAACTCGAAGCAGTGATTAAATATTTTTTAAACATGAAGAAATTTCAGGTTGTTTTTAAGCCACAGTTTGAAATGTACACCACCAGCTATTTGGAGTAAGTGTATGAAAAATGTTTTGTCTACCAGCTAATCTGATGACTGATGAAAAATCATATTGCACCTTCTGTACTGCTGTACCTCTGTACTGGCTTGAGTGTTCATGTCGAGCAGGTTTTCAATACAGACTGTTTTCACCAAATTCTTCACATTTGCTCCTGCAAATCTGAAGTTCAGAGCAAAAACCGTGTTTGCGTGACGTGTTGAAAGTGAAAGAAGTTGACATCAGTTTTTAGTGTACTTTGTCTAACTACATGCGTATCCTAACTGCTTACACAACCACCTAAGAATTTCCATGATGAAATAGATGAGTTTATGATATGGAAGATAAAACTACTTGTTAGGGATTTTCATATTTTATTGTCATGTGTATTTTTTCAGCCTGCAGATGGAAATGTGTTCTGAATAAAGATGCCTCATAAAGTCACCAGAAAATGTACTGTATCGAGTTCAGTAGCTCTCTGGAATGATGTTGTATTTGTGAATCCCCATATCTGCAGTCACACTTTCTGGGCTGACATTAAGATATGCAGATCTCTCACATAGTCTGAGTGTGACCCTTGCACAGTAACAGTGTGTCTGTCTCCTCCTTCCAAATTCATGCATTTTGGAGACTTTATAACCCAAACCTGCCCAGATATTACAGTTACAGCTACTGCATTTTTTTATTCTTCTCAGCATTCTTTGCTTTTAGTTCACTGCTTTTCTTTCTTTCCCCTTCCCCTCTATTTACGAAATGCACAACCTATTTTCAAATCATTGTGTGCTTTACCAACAGGGAGCTAACCTAACTTTCCGAAGTGTTGATCATAACCTTCCAGAAAGTGTTAAGCAGAACCCTGTCTTCACCCTTCGTGTGATAAGTATTGATGAAGCTGCTATGGATTATCTAAAGTAAGTGCTGCTAACTGCTTTTCAAATTACCTTTCCTTCCTTAAGCAAAAAAAGATTTTTTTGAGCTCCTAATACCTTATTACTTACACTGCTAAAAACAGAATCCATATTTGGGCTGTTGTTAGGAAAAATTAGTAATAGATGTTAGTGGATTTTGCGTAGTTCAGTAACTTCCTAGAATGGTAAGGAGTAATTTTAAAGTAAGAATTGAAACATGAAGCTGTTCTATTTGCTTTGTTTGAGGTCACATGTTTTTATATACAAATCATATACCTCCTGTATTTCAGTTTGTGCCCGTAGCCTCTCGTCATGTCAACAGGCACCACTGAGCAGAGCCTGTCTCAGTTTTCTTTACTCCTTTCTGTCAGGTATTCATATGTACTTGAGGGTAAGATCCCTCAAGGCTTCTATTCTCCGGGCTAAATAGTTCCTGCTCTCCCAGCCTCTCCATGTATATCTTATACTTTGATCCCTTCCTGTTTAGGAAGAGCAGTAATTATAATCTCAATTAAATATGCTCAGTATCTAAAGACTACTTTGTTAGCAGAATTTGACTATTATTTTTCTTTCTGCAAGTGTTTAGACACATGAAGCTTGTTCTCAGTTACGGTAATATTCACTTGAAGTCCCTTTACACTGAAAGCTTTACAAAGGAGCCATAGTAAGCTAAGAGTGCATAGAATAGTAAATTCAAATTAAATTGGTTCTAGAACGATATAGCTGTATGATACTTGGTGCTAATTATTCCCTCTCTGCAAGGTTTCAGTGAAATAAAACACAATATAGTTTAATTTCAGATAGTTTATGTAAGACATTTTACATCTCAGAAGCCTATCACTCAAGTAAACAGCTTTTTCTTTCATTTATTGCTAATCTTATACCTGTGAAATTTGGAGTTGAAGCAGTGTTATCTCTGAATAGAAGAACCAGAAAGAAGACCTGCTCAATGGGTTGTAATTTTGGATTTTCTGCTACCTGTGGTGGAATAGATTATTTCTCTTTTTATAATCTCTCTGTGTTCTTTCCATTAGTGACAAAATTTCAGTCTGTCTTTTTCTTCTGTATGAGGATGTTATTGAGCTCTCTATTCTCTGGTGCAAAACTCTTGAACTGAGTCCTCTTACCTTCATCACTCTACTGACAGAAAATCCTGTTCCGCTACACTCCGAAAGGTCTATTGCAGGTTCCCAAGAGCAGCTATGCCCTGCTGTCACAAACCATGAATTTTCTGGTTTATACATGTTCTAAAGGTAGTACATTGCCCTCTGCAGGTGGTTTTTTGACTTCCCAGCTTATTTCCAGATGTAGGTTAGCTTTTAGGGACTTCATAATGGGAGGTACCCAAAGAGGAGATGAAAAGTCCTACTAGATAGCAGAACGATAAGTCTTTGGCCTCAGAAAGCAGAAGTGCGCCATGGCAAAACACTGGTGAGCAAGCAGCTCAGAGTTGACAGTAATGCTTTTCCATTTTTTTTTTAATATTTTGATTAAAATAATTGTAGGACTTTGTTGGTTTGGTTTGGTTTTTTTCTTCCTGTAGGTTCTTCCATAACACTTTTTAATCAACCTTTATAATAATTTCTGATGAAGGCTTATGGGAAGCCCTTCTCAGAAGAGAATTTAGCAGAAAAAACCCACAAAATTTAACTATAATTTCTAGATATACTTTTGGTCTACACCTTCGCTATTTGTGTTCTAAAGAGATTTGAAAAGTATTTCATATTATTTTCCTGTAATTGCTTTAACAAACTCTTCCAGTGATATGAGATTAGGATTGTCGTGAACTAAGCTTCTGGAGATTTTATGCACAGGAGGAATTATCCATGATTTATGAATTAGTACAGGAGATGCCAGTGTGATATTGTTAGAAAGGAATTTCTGCATACCTACAGCTGGTCAGCAAGGACTTCTGTGAGCGCCCTCTCAAACTCAAGCAATTGGGATATTGTGCTTATAAGGGTAGTATAAGAATTAAATATGAAGTTCAGTACATTGTTTTTTTTTACAACACCTGTTTTGAATATAGTCATATTACATGTAATTTCACCAATCAACATTAATTTTGATTTCTTTAGAGCTTCTTCTCTGGAACTCAAGCAAGAGTGTTCCAGGCAAGTGGTTGGTGACAGCGAAGTTTTCAAGAAGATTCAAGGTTTGTGTCTGCCAGAGCCCATTTAATTTTAATTTCCATATTTCTATCTTTACAGCTCAGTGCAATGAACAATAGTGATGTTACAAAGATTTTATTCGTGTAAATGTAATTAAACAAAAGTTAGATATTTATCAGAATATTATTAGAATCTGATACCAGCACAAATCAGTTGTTAAGAATGATTTCTTCTATCTCTTCAAATCAACAGTCTGGGTAAAGATTGTGCAGAATGTACGCAGTAATTGTGAAAGTGGTCATTAAAATGTTAATCTCTGTGTTGACATAATCTCTGGGAAAATTCTGAAACATAATGCTGATGCTGTGTTACACTGGCATTAAATTTGTTATTGGCCAAGTATACAAACACCATCTCATTTCTTCCATTAATTTTGTGCTAGATACTTCTTTTGGTCATTATTTCTATACATTGATAAGTTGCATTTTTATATTCTCTATTACTATGCTTTTTAAAAATCATGAGTATAATTGAGCAGTGTACTCTGGAATACGTAAATAAATTCTACCACATTCCCATCTACAGTCTTTAGGACAAAGGCGTAGCTTTTTGTTGAAAATTATGGAATGATGTTTGTACAGTGCTGTGTATTATTTTTGTAATCTTGCTGACAACAAAAGTGGTTGATCTGAGCAGCTCACAGCTTGTATAATCTCCCCTGCTTACTGTCATTAACTAAACCTGTTTTAAGTAGGCACTCTTTGGTCACTAGAATCTGCTTGGACATTTACTTTTACAAAAAAATTGTTGGAATAATAATTAGGGATATTTTTGAATCTTCTAGTTATTCCATTTTTTCCCCTTGCATAATAGACACAAGCTGACTTTTCAATTGTCTGAGTACATCTAAGGTTTGCTGGTGTGGCCTGGAAGAATGTTGTGCGTGTGTACTTCAAGGCACCTTTTAACATATGTCTGAGTTTCAGCTTCACTGGAAAAAACTTTTTTCTTTCACCTTGCCCCTATTTGTCTTTAAAATTGTAGACATGTGTAATTTGAAGGTAATAGCAGGTGACTTCTGTTAACAGAGTATGCTGAGAAACTCAGACATACCTAAATAAATATGCTAGCTGAAGACTTTCATATGTCTTATCATAGAAATTGGTCTCTGCATATAATTTAGGAATGATTTTGCCAAATTAGTCACGTCTGTTCTCGTTTCCACATGTACTTAACAAGTTTGTACAGTAAAGAAGTAACTCTGTGTCTCATAATGGAATGTTTGCGTTGTTCTGAAGTAATTGTTCCAAAGTTACTTTGTGTGTTGAATCATGGCACGTAATCAGTTCTCACAGAAGTAGGCAGTTTTATAATCTGAGCATGTAGAGGGCAATAGCCATTTTTTCTTTCCTTATGTGGTCTCTTTAAAAAAAGTTTGTTAGACATAGCTTGTTAGACACACTTTATATGACTTCCACTCAATTATTAAATAACTGATGGTTTCCTTTCGTATTGGCATTCTCTCATCCAAGACAAGGGAGCCCAAATGCATGGGTATGTCTTTTTAACCAGCACCATCATACGTAGATGTGGTGTTCTTTACTTCTGTCTCCATAGCAAGTGGTAACTTCAAGTAAATGCTGTGTCCTTTATTTCTCTAAATCCTCAGGTATATTCAGAGAAACACTAAGTAAAAGAGGAGTTCGGGTTATAACAGGCTTAGGAAAGTATTTCCGACAAATAGACAAGAACAGAAATGGTTTTCTCTCTCAGGCAGCCTTGAAAGAAGCTCTGAAAGTATTCCATTTGGAAATGCCTGAAGGGGTAAGTCTAGCTGAAACTGTAAATGTGGGTATTATCTTTTTTAATTTATGGAATCGCTTCTTTTCTTTGCTTAAATCTATAGTTTAATGCCTGGGTTTTGCATGTTTTCTTTTGATGGTGGTTTTTTTTTCCCTTGTGGTATATTGGCATTTCTGCATTCAGTTCTGTGTGAAGTTCTCAAAAATAAAAAATAATATAGTTAAAAACATGCAATCTTTTTACATCATGACATGAAGAAGCAAGTGTGATTGCAATCTATTTTTTCTCTTTAGGCTTTAAAAAAAAAAAGTAGTTTATGCTCTTTAGTTAGGTTTTTTCTTTGTTTTATATATTATGTTGTAAAAGTAGCTCACAGCTATCAGAACTGTGAATAATGTGAATTAGGGTCATCAGTGACCACAGATAACATGCATTATTTTTACAAATCTTTGAGTGAGTTTGGATGTAGAAGTTTGGGGGGTTTTGTGAGAATACTGTAATTTCCCATAACAGCAATTGTTTTATTCCAGGATATAGTGAAGAACTTTGGCAAAATATTTTTAAATTGCAGGACTTTGAATCCTTATGGCTTATTCTTGATGATAGCAAGAGTGATAAGGTTGACTATGGAGAATTTACTCATGCCATATTTGGAGAAATGAATGAATATAGGAAAGCATTTGTGAGAAAAGTAAGTTTTATTGCAGATATTTTAAGTGTAAATATTCCGCAGTCTAACTTTGGAGTTAGCTGCTCATCATATTCTAGTTGCTGGGTTTTGTTGTTGTTTTTTTTAAGTTCTGTACCTGGAAATTGACTTTTTAAAGTTTCAGATCAGCTTATCAAAAGAAAAGTAAATTGGTGGACTGCATGTTCCATTGTTAAATTAGTTCATTTTAAATTCTAGGATTAATTCCTTCATTATTTTGAGTCTTCATGCATATGTGCTATGCTTATAATTCAGTCCAGTGTATAAAGCATCTGGCACCCTGAGACAACCTCTTCCAGAAGTCTGTTTCCTTATTTTGGCATATGACTATATATGTGTAGACTCTTTTCCTGCAGTGCCTGAAATAGGAGGCAGTAATGCTTGTCTCCTTTGAGACCTACAGTAAGAGTCATTATGTTTGAGAGACATGTTATATTTGAAATGCCACTTGTTATTTGTCTGTAATGTAGTGTGGAGCTGTTTGCAGTGTCAAACACTGATGACAAACCAGCCAAATGAGTAGCAACTGGATATCAAGATCAAGAAACATGACGTATACTTCCATGCTCTCAATCATGGAGGGATCTGACTCTCCTAGACTTCTGTATCAAGTGCGTGTATTTGAGTAAACTGAAATGAAAATGAAGCTGCTGTTAGCAATGCTGAAGAGGCTGTGTGGAGGCTTCTGTCAGAATGACGTGGAATCTTAATAACTGGAGGAGACAGAAGGGAAGCAGCTTAACTTCTGATTCTAAGGATGAGCTAGAAATTAAGGAGAGAAGGCAATTTTTTTTGAGTTGACCAGGGAACACACATTTGATGTGAAAACTGTTGAGGTAAAATAATCATGAAACTGCATAATCTAGAATGATTTTCTGATATCTGGTGCCTTACATAAATAGGTAAATTGACATAATCCATTGCCCAGGATCTGAAAGTATATGCTAGGTAGTTAAGTACATTTGATCTTTTCATCTTTCCACTGTTTTTTTCCCTTAGATGCTTATATGAAACTTTTTTCCCCTATAGGCTTATATGAAACTAGATTTCAGCAAAACTGGGAGTGTGCCTATGGTAGATGTCAGAAAATGCTACTGTGCAAAAAAACATCCTCTAGTATTGGCAGGTAAGTCACATGAACAAACCAACAAAAATCTGTAACTACGGAAATCAACTTGTTAGCAGAGATAGCAGATCCAGAAACTGGTTGGAAATACAGACTGTTTTCATATTGACTTAGACTTGAGCCGTTAAAGGGGAACTCTCTTCATCTGAGGACTTAAAATGAGTCTCTCCAGAACATGACTATAAGCAGTAATGGAGTTCATATGTACAATTTTAATACTTGCTCTTTATCAAGCTGCTAATACTGCCTGTATGCAGAGTAGTTCTTTTCCCTAGTTCTGTAAGCAGTTATTTCTCAGCTTTCATCTGTAAGTTTTCAGTGGCAAATATGATATTAATAATTTTCACTTAGTAGGATACTCTCATTTTCACACTACTGTTTTCCATCAAAATATGCAAGGATTCCAACTGACAAGGAATGTACTCAGCACTTGAATAATTTATTTGGAAGGAACTTAATTTATTTCTGGGGCAGGTTTGTCATCCTTTACAGAGGAAATGCTGGTTTCTTCATTATTTTTTCAGGATTCTCAAAAATGTTTAAAGTCTGCCATTGAAAAAATAGGAGTTTAAATATTTGTATGTCAGTATGTCAAACAATACCTCCATGTACCAGCCTAGTCGCTGTGAAAGTCTCCATGGTGTCATGACCCTTTCTTTTTCACCTTTAGAAGAGAGGATTCTTTTTTATATTGTCAGTGATTTTAATGGTAACACAAGAAATCACATGGTGGTATAGGGATGCAATATGTGATTTTTGGCCAATGCTATAATGCCATATTTTTTGTACTTTTTTTCTCAATGCTGTGAAATCATCTTGAGTACTATCTTTATAGAATTGCTAGGACGCAGATGTAAATTGCAGAACACTTTTCAAATGCCAATTTCCATCTTAAAGTTTTCGTAGAACTTTGAAGTTTTATTACAGTAAACACATGCTTTCTTACAAGATAACTTCAGAATTTTAGTTTACAAATGCATTATGCAGCTTTGGCAGTCATTTGAAGAAAAAAATTTTCTTGATATCGTAATTCATTGGAGTTGGCTGACCCCATGTTTTCTGCTGATACTTAACTCTATCATGTTGTTAAAGTAAGTAATTTTCTGCAGATGATATTAAGTGAGCCAATGACTTAATTCTGAAATCAGAATATTGAATTTGTTCATGCAAAAAAATATTTGCAAGCTAAAATTTGAAAGTTTCTTGCCTGAAGTATATTAAATGCTACATATTCACTCTTCTTTAAAATGTGTTTAATAGAAAAATATACTTTCATAGGCAAAGCTGCAGAAGAAGAAATTAAATCGTCATTTCTAGAAACGTTAGGAGAGTCCTGCAGCAACCCCAGTGAAGTGTCCTATTCTGAGTTTGAAGATTACTATGAAGGATTAAGTTTTGGAATCGTGGGTGATGATGATTTTGTTAATATCTTAAGGAATTCGTGGGGAATTTAGAGTGGAAGATGACAAAAAAGAAGGGATATTTTCTAAACAAGGAGTGACTAAATAAGAGACGATTTAGTCTTGATGTGCATTACTTTATAATTAGTATCTTAAACTGATTTCAAGGACTGAAAACTTTAGATGCTTTCAGAATAATACATGGCAAATTTCGTGGAATGTCTGTTGAGTTATGCTAGCCACTCTTCTAATAAAAATGCTGTTCATGTCTTTTCACTGAAAATAATTAAGGCTGTTTCCCATACCAAAAGCCATAATTTTCTATATTAAAATAAAGTGTCATATTTTAAAATAAGAGGGAATCAGAATACTAAAATGCCTGAAGGGGTATGTGCAAGAGAAAATTTTGTTTTACGATGCATTGTGAAAAGATTTAGATTTGGCTGCATAAATGTCAATGGTAGCTTTTCTTCAGAAATTTTCTTCTAACATTCTTTGTCTTGCTTATTTTTTCTTATGCTGGTACTTAGCTTGAAAGAGAGCAGGTCATTCTTTTCCAGTTTTGAGGATGTCTGCAGTACTGAAAATGCAGAGATGTTCACAGCATTTAGCCCCTTGGCCTGTGCACCATCTTGACTGATCTTGCTTTGTCATTTTGTTCAGGCATCTGAAGCTGAGCATTGAATGTCAAAAGTTTTAGTAATCACACATGTATTTTGGAATGCATATCTTCCTTTCCTGTATTTTGCTAAGTGGTTTTCAAAACAAATAATTTGTATTTAAATGTCTGTTTACTTTATATTGCTGGAATTTTTAAAACTAAAACATAGCAGTTATATATTTTGTAAAACTGATATATAGCATTTCCTATCTACTCTGAAAGTATAAAACAGAAAACTATTTTTAAAAAAGCCCAAAACAACCACCTCTGCCACCACAAAAATTAAATCATAAATTAAAATATTCTTTGCTACTTCAAATGTTCTGACCGATACTCTTTTCAGTATAATACATCTTCTTAATTCTGTAAAATTCTTTGTGTTAAGAAATAAAAATACGTAGTCAGTGAGAGAGAGACTTTGGTTTTGATAGACCTGTCACTGAAATTGACTGTATGTCGAACTGCATTTCTTAAGACTATGCAATTAAAAATATGTAAGTTTCCTCTGAACTTGTCTGCCTGGTTTTGAATTTGTAGTCTGTGGTCGAAAGAACCTTCCTCTGAGACAGAATTTGTGTTTCACCGGAACTGAAGGGCAGTGCTGGAATGGATGCTGAAATGAGGGACTTTGGTCCCCCTGTGGCTGACTAGTATAGTCTAGATACAGTACTTCCTTGTTGTAATAGCTTGTGTGTCTTTATGTCTGGATTGTTTGACCTGGATCTCAACTGTAACAAATATTGGAGGTTCTACTCTAAATCCTCAAATGAGGGATTTTGGGGGGTTCTTTTGGGACTGCAAAAGTCTGTATGTATTTGTTTATAGGGAAAAGCAGATTTTGTCAATGCTAATTCTAAGCAAGAATTCTGACTCGTGGTTTTCTTGTTCCGCATTCCTGCTGGAATTTCTCTCTCTGGACAGGTTTGTTAATTAGGGTTCTTGGAACTGGTGATTCTGAGAAGGGCAACTTTAGCTGGTTGTAGAGGGATCTGCTTGGTAATGTGTCCATTCAAATAACTGAAAAAATACCAAGTGGCATTTTTGTTAACTTTTTAAAGAATCATGTGCTCTATTTAGACTTGTTCACTTAGGAGAATTGTACCAACAGGTAAAACTGTAGCTCAATTTAATATAGGAAAGTGATTGTGAAATGAGCTATTGACATAATTCTTTTTGCAATGTTTAATTTTATTGTGAGGCTTTTAGGAAAATTGTTCCACATTTTCCTATGGATTTAGAAGTCAAGACAAGTAGATGTATACTAAGTGAGCCTGCTTATCAGAAGAAGCTGTATAGGTCACATCTGCTGCATATTAAGTGTTCTTTATTTTGTTGTTATCATGGAAATGAGGTGCTGTTATAAGAACATAGCTTTGGTAGTCCTGCATTTTTTTTGTTATCTGAAGACAGATCCTTAACAGGATAATCTAAGATAAATTCCAAAGGTCAAAATTTGCCTGAAATTTTCTTCTGCTGCTCCGGGAGAAGAGTCCTTCACTCTGAGGCCGTGGGGTCCCTCCCACGGGAGACAGTTCTCCGTGAACTTCCCGCCGTGGCTCCACTCTCACGAGCAGCAGCCGAACCGCACCTGCTGCAGCGTGAGTCCCTCCCACGGGCACACAGCCCTCCCAAAACTGCTGCGCCGTGGGTCTCTTCCCACGGGGTGCAGCCCTCCAAGGACAGGCTGCTCCAGCCTGGGAGCAAGGGCCCTCTCTCTGCACCGGGTCTCCCACTGGATCACAGCCTCCTCCAGGCATCCACCCGCTCCAGCGTGGGCACCTCCCCCACGGGCTGCGGGTGGATCTCTGCTTTCCCCGTGAATCCCCATGGGCTGCAGGGGCACAGCTGCTTCACCATGGTCTGCACCACGGCCCACAGAGGAATCTCGGCTCCGGCGCCTGGAGCACCTCCTCCCCCTCCTTCTTCACTGACCTTGGTGCCGCCATGTTGTTCCCTCACATGTTCTCACCTCCTCCTCTTTTCTAACTAGAAGCAAAAAACCTGTGACTTTGTTTTGATTTTCTTCTTAAATATGTCACCACAGAGGCATTACAACCTCTCTCACTGGCCCAGCTCTGGCCAGCAGCATGTCCATCTTCAGAGCCATCAGCCATTGGCTCTGCCGGACATGGTCGGAAGCTTCCAGCAGCTTCTCACAGGAGCCATCTCTGCAGCCCTGCTGCTACTCAAAACCCGGCCGTGCCAAACCAATACAGCAGTACTCTGGTAATAATGTGAAACCTGCTAGCTATGTAATTTCTATTAACTACAAGGTCAGTTACATAGGCCCTACTTGACCAACCTGATCTGCTTTTATGATCAAGTGACCTGCCTGGTGGATGAGGGAAAGACTTTGGGTGTTGTCTACCTGGACTTCATTAAAGCCTTTGACACCATTTCCCACAGCATTCTTCTGGAGAAACTGGCTGCTCCTGGCTTGGACAGGTGCACTGTTCGCTGGGTAAAGAACTGTCTGGTTGGCTGGATCCAGCAGGGTGGTGGTGAATGGAGCTACATCCAGCTGGCAATCGGTCACTGGTGGTGCTCTCCAGGGTTCAGTAGTGGGGATAGTCCTGTTAAATACCTTTATTGATGATCTGGATGAGACAATCAAGTGCCCCCTTAGTAAGTTTGCAGAGTGTGTGGTGGTGTTGATCTGTTGGAGGGTAGGAAGGCTCAGCAGAAGGATCTGGACAGGCTGGATCGATGGGCTGAGGCCAGTTGTATGAGGTTCAACAAGGTGAAGTGCCAGGTCCTGCCCTTGGGTCACAACAACTCCATGCAGCACTATAGGCTGGGGGAAGAATGCCTGGAAAGTGGCCTGGTGGAAAAGGACCTGGGGGTGTTGGTCGGCAGTAGCTGAACGTGAGCCAGTGTGTGCCCAGGTGGCCAAGAAGGCCAATGGCATCCTGGCCTGTATCAGCAATAGTGTGGCCAGCAGGACCAGGGCAGTGATTGTCCCTCTGTACTGGGCACTGGTGAGGCCACAGCTTGAGTGCTGTGTCCAGTTCTGGGCCCATCCGTACAGGAAGGACATTGAGGTGCTGGAGCGAGTCCAGGGAAGGGCAGCAGAGCTGGTGAAGGGTCTAAAGAGTAAGTCACATGAGGGGCAGCTGAGGGAGCTGGGGTTGTTTAGTGCAGAGAAAAGGAGGCTCAGAAGAGACCTTATCGCTCTCTACAACCACCTGAAAGGAGTTTGTAGCCAGCTGGGGGTTGGCCTCTTCTCCCAGGTAACCAGCAACAGGACAAGAGGAAATGACCTCAAGCTGCATGAGGGAAGGTTGAGATTGCACAACAAGAAAAAATTTTCACTGGAAGGGTGGTTAAGCATTGGAACTGGCTACCCAGAGAGGTGGTAGAGTAACCATCGCTGGAAATGTTCAAGAAATGACTTAGCACATGGTGGTGTTTGGTCAAAGGTTGGACTCTGTGATCTTGAAGGTCTTTTCCAACCTTAGTGATTCTGTGATCAGTTGTTGCCTCATCAGATGTGATATCTATGGTGAATTTTTATTGGCATTCACAAAAGTCACTTTTATCTGCCCGCAGTTTCTCATTGTCTAAACTTCAGATGGCAAAGAATTCAAACCAAATTCTACCCAAGGTTTGCCCACCATGCTTACCATCAGTAGAAAACCATAGAAACTATTCAAACCAAGGTTTGTGGTGTCTGACTTTTCATCAAAAGTAGTCTCAATGCCCTGATTAATTGTGTTCTGACTTGTTCTTACTCACTTGTGAACATTTAATGAACCTGAACCCTTTTCTTTAATCAATGCTTTGCAGCTTTAAAACTTTTTAGAAATGTCTACTGGGTTTACTGCCTTTAAATGTATTTCAAACAAAACTTTCTGCATTTGCTACTTTTTTAAGATTGCCCATGTTTTCCAAATAAGAGTGTGTTCTTAGTTAAAAGTGGGGTTCTCAAAGAAGATTCTTCATTGAAACTCACTGCTTAATAAACTAGTTGTCTTCGTGCCACCATGATTTACACTTCTGCTAAAAAGTTTTAGCAATTTGCTGTAATTGAGAACATCAGAAGTGCATTATGGTGGGAATGTATTTTGTCCTATTAGATGTGCAGGCTCCCAGAAGACAAGTAGAAATTAGTTAAGTGATTTAAGTCCTTATTCTTGAGGTCTGTAACTACTTCGTGAAATGAATATGCATTGACACTGTAAGCTGGAATGTTAAGAGCACTTTGAAAAATCTAAGCAGAGGCACACAGAGCAAAACCTTCAGTAGCTTCACTTTGTCGGTTACTGGAAATACAGCATCCTCACCAGGGATGGCTTTGTTGCTGAGAGGAGGTGTTTTCACTGATTCACACTCAAAAACTTATTTCTCTTCCATAAGAGTTACTGCCAGGTGATCAAATTGTGCGCGTCCTTGTGGCCAGAACAACAAAAATATTAAAAATGTATCTACCACTGGGTGGTTGTAGGGATGTGCTGTTTACTTTTGGAGATTGAGTTTTTTGTTTTTATGGACATTGGTTATTTGATTTGTTGGTTGGAATTTATTTTTTGTTTGTGTGATTTGTATTTTTATTTTGTGTGGGTTTTTGTTTCGTTTTTGTTTTTTGTGGTTTTATTTTTGGTTTGGTTTGGTTTTGAGCATGCTATCTCTACACAGTAAAAAAGCCTAGCACTGACTTCTGATGTGCTGAAGAAAACAGGTAAGTTTCTGTGGCAGAAAAAAGGAAGGTAGAAAATCACATGCATTTTTTCCTTGATATTACTCTAACAGTTTATCCTTCTTCTTCATACTTAGCAATTTAGAGACTGACATAGTCCAGTACTTGCTTTTCATGTTGTTAACCATCTTGTCTTTGAGAAGTTGAGTCAGAACTGTTATAACCATAAGACATCTCCAGTGATGCAAGAGGTCTATTTAGGCTATTTGTTCCACAGGGAACATTGCAAAATATTAACCAGACTGGAAAGTACTTAGGAAAGAAATGTGGCCAGACATTACTTGCATGATGGCCCTATGAAATATTTTGTTTTGTGAATCCTCAACTTTTGTGGTGCCCCTTTTTGACTGTGAGGAACTTGAGGCCTAAAGTTGATAAAAAATACCTTTGAGCCAAAAAAAGAGAAAAATCAGATCTGTTTATCACAGGTTTCTTAACGTTTATTAGAGCTTCTGTTGTGTTTACCTGGAAATTATAGTATCTGATTACCTATTTTCTGGCTATGTCTTTTTCCTCTCTCATGCATTACTTTTTGGATGGAATTAATTGGATATGTGCACAGAAACTTCAGTATCAGCATTGGTTGCCACCGTCAGAATTTGGTGTGTCCAGTCTCCCCAGAGAAGCAGCTTCCAGACAAGAAAAGTAATAGCCATTTCTTTGTGGTTTGATTTTTTGCAGGCTCCATTCTCATGAAAGATGTTTAATATTTTAACATCTTTTGCTGCCTTGTGTATGCTTTTTTTAGCTCTTGTCTTCTGACCTTTTGCTGTCATTTCAACTCCCAGTTTCAGGAGAAAAGAGGAACCTGAGAGATTCTGAAAACAGTAGGAAAAATGTTTTTTAAGGTGTGCTGTCTAGGTAGCTAACTAATGAGGATTCTCCTTCTAGACACTCAACACTGCTTTCAACCTGCCCTGTTGAGTTGTCTCAAAGAACCTCTTTGGTGGACTCCTTCCCAGTAGACAAAGACCTGAGAGGTTCTCCTCTTGGACAGCTGAGGTCAGCAGGCACAAGCAGTGGAGAGAAGAGCTGCCCTGCTGGGTGGCAGGGGCAAAGGTGCCTGCCTTGGTCCCAGCGCCGATGTCCACCTGCCTCCCTGCTGGGCTCTCTGGTAAATGCTGTGATGGTGAACTCCTTTTCTAACCCTTGTTGGGAGAGGCTTGTGGGAAGAAGGCATTTAGCTACATAACAGTGTGCCAGGGAACAAAACGAGGACTGTCCCTCTCACAGAAAAGCTGCTTTTTGTAACAGCTTTTCAAAACATCAGCCACATAATGCTGTCTAGCTGCAGGCAAGTGCAATGGAGAGGGCAGAGGCTGGGCAGAGACAAACGAGAGAGAAGACATGAAGTAATGACAGGCAGACTTAAAACGGAGATGGAACAGCAGGGCATGGCAAAGATTTCCTTTGCAGCAGGGATTTGTAGTGCTTCATTGAATTGTAGATGGGTTAGGGTTAGATGGGACCTCAAAGATCATCTGGTTACAACCCCCCTGTTATGATCCAGTTATTAAAATTGTTAGAGAAATGCTTCTGCCTGAATTAAGGTGCAAAAAACCCCATATGCCAAAGTCAATAGCATGGATTTTATTTAACAGTAAATGTGAGGTAGAGAGAGAGAGAAAGAAATAGAAAAGGGGTGGGAGAGAAAGAGTGACATAGAGACAGATTAAGCAGAAAATACTGTGACTCCGTGGGTCCTGATGGCGTCCTGTTGATCTTCTTCAGGTCTTCTTGGTGGTGAGGATCCCACAAAACACAGAGTTTGGGCCATGTGTGAATGCCCAGGTTCACCCTCTTTGGGGAGAACAAGTTTGACTCTGAATCTGTTGCATCACTTTGCATCAAATGGAGTCCTCTGGTGCAAGGACTCAGCAATGAGTCTGGGGGGGCACTTCGGGGTTCTTTGATGGATTATGGCACTTCCTCAGCTGCCCCTCATAGGGCTGTCCTGTGTGTATGTGGCCTTCCTGGGGTCGGGGGTTTTACAGCTGAGCCAGTTTGTGTAAGGGAGGATGGGTGTTCACTGCCTCTCACCAGAGGTTACACCACACATCCAAAACTCTCCACCTCCCTGATCCCAGCCAGAGCTGATTTCCAGGACAGCTGCTGGATTTGGCTTTCTTTGGGGATATATTCTTCTCCCTCAGCCTTGTTTACTTCTCCCTAGACCTGAGATAATTGGACAATTGTGTCACATTTATCTTAACTCAGGTTCCCTAATGTGGCTTAGCTCACAGTCCAAAGTTCCAGTCAGGAGGCATATTCAGGGAGGGGTGGACTTCAGTGGTCACAGCTTCTTTACACAGTTTTGCCATAATGGGCAAAAAGTCCTTCATAACAATGTTTAAGCCATTAGCCATAACATTTCACTCTCACACCCTCTGCTTTGGGCAGGGACACCTTCCAGTACACCAGGTTGCTCAAAGCCCAATCCAGTCTGGCCTTGAACACTTCAACCTCTGCTTTTCCCCATATTTTTGGTTTATGCCACATCTCACATTTTATTATGTATCAGGAGGGAAACTTGGCAAGATCTGATTAATTCAGGTTCAAAGGCGCTCTATTCCAAGGATAACTCCTGGTATTCTGGTGTCCTGTTTTTACATAACTCATTTCTAGGGTACTTTTTAGCAGCTACAGAATCACAAAATGGGTGAGGCTGGAAGGGACCACAGGGGGGGTCGTGTGGTCCAACCTCCCTGCTCAAGCAGGGTCATCCTGGATCATATTGCATAGGATTGCATCTTGAATATCTCCAGTGAGGGAGACTCCACAACCTCTCTGGCAGTCTGTTCCAGTGCAGTCAACCATAGTCAGCCCTAATCCTAGTGGCAGCTTGGGGTTGAGCCTGAGAACCCCAAATTAGAAAGGTGTGAAAGAAGCAATGCTTGTGCTGAGCCATGCTACCCTTGGCATGCCTTTTCCAGCCCTGGTATCCCTGCAGATGTAGGCTTTGTGACTCTCTAAACCCTAACACTAACCCTTAATGGTGGCTGGGGGCTGAGGCTGAGGTCCTCAGCACCCTGGGTGGCCCACATGAGGGGTCACAAAACTCACTTTGGGAGCAGCATGCTTTGGATGAGAACTGGTTTACACTGCTTTATGCTTCACATGGGGGAAACCCCATTCTGCTATAGTAAAGCACAGGTTAATATCAGTGGAAGCTAAAATAACAGCTTCGGAGATGTATCTTAAAGCAACGTTCCTTTCTTCTTACAACTTGTGTTGAGTAAGTGAACACTTAATCACTCCTGTGTCTAATTCTGGGATCCTGTGATTTGTCTTGGCATGAATTAAATCCTGCACTCACAGTGGTAAAATTATTCCCCTGAAGTAATTTCTTTTGACAATAGCATTTGCCTTGCAGATGCAGTGATTAACTGCAGGTTTCATTTGTGAATACTGCAGTTGTTTTCATTCCCTAGACATTCTTGAATTCTCTGCTCTCAATGTTTCATGACCAAAGGAAACAGCAACAGAAGTCAAACCAGTGCTTTTATTTTTCCCTTAGAACAATCATTTTGGAAGTGCCTGATGTAGCAACACAGTTTAAACCAAGTTACAATATTCTGCTTTTTATGGGTTTAATATGAGAGATATCTGTTCTAGATATTATTGTTGCATAGATCCAAGTAACCATCAGAAATAGGCACTCCAAAAATTTAGTTATTTATTTATTAAAACCAGTACAGGGAGAAGGGAATCAGTTGCCAGTGCCAGATAATTAACTTTCCATATTCCTAGTGTTTCTTTTTTGATACTTTGCCCCTTGTTTGAGATTAAGTGATTTCTAAGTTCTCTTTCCAACTTTGTCTTGGGATGCCTCCAAACTTTTCTTTTGGGAGCATCCTTCTTGGAAATGAACTTCTTCAGTAACAGCCATAATGCTCGAATATGTTCAGAAATAAATCAAAATATGGAGTAACATCCAGCAAAAGTCTCTGGGGAAAAGGATAGGAGACAGGGCAGATAAAAGCAAATAGTAGCTGCAATGGCATTCCTAGTCTTTTAACATTTTTTGTTCATTCATATCTTTTCACTTCCCTCTTCCTTCTGTAACACCAGTCATGAAGCAAAGCCTGCCCTGTAGTATTGGTCAGTCTAAATACTCCTCCTTCACATAAAGTCCAAAGAAGTCTGTCTGGAAGAGATTTTACAAGATTGCGTACTCCATTATCCTGTGTTATTTGGAAAAAACAGTTGTGCTGCTTTCTCATTTGTGATGGGAACTCTACCACATTCTCAGGTAATCTGTTCTATTGCTATTAGAAGTTGCCTGCTGATTGACCTGAATATTTCTTGCTATGGTTTAAGCTGATTACTCTTTCCACTATCCCATCCTTTCCTTATGTAACAGCTTTGAAAACTATTATTACATCCCCTTTGATCTGAAGTCTGCTAAATATGGCTGTTTAGGAAAATTGCATTAACTGGACAGGTTGAAGACCATTCTCATTTTTTCTCCCATTAGTGCTATTTGGTACTTTCCTTGTGTTGAATTCAATGTTCTACATGAGACACAGTGCTCTGGTTAAGGTCCTGCCAGTGAGGTACTTGCATTACAGGGCTTACTTTTATATCAGATGTCTTTCCCTTCCTCTCTCTTTGCTTTCACAACAACTTGATTTTATTAAGTATTGCTGGCACTGTGATTTTAACTCACAAATTTTCTTCTCAAGAACTGATTTTTCTGGCATCATTTCAGTTGAAGTGAAACAATGAAGTTCTGCCATGCTTTGAGATATGGGGAGATGTTCCTGCTGGAAAATCTGGCTTTGAGTGTCTCAGTTGTGTGGGAGCTTTGTGCTTATGCTTCTTTTCAGGCTGCTAACCGGTTTTCATCAGCTTTACCTGACTAGAGGTATTATTTCTCCTTCCCAGTTTTGCTTCATAGGATACATGTCAGTGAAATCCACAGCATAAAAATGGAATCTTTAATGGAAAATAAAGAAGAACGGAACTATTTTATTTCTTTAATTATTATTTTTTTAAGAGCAGGGATAAGGGTAAAGGAAAGCCGAACCAAAATGTGTTTAACAGCAGCTTTTTTCAGACACTGTGTATAAATGGTCTCTTACTCATTTAATAAATGTAATATGATTATGTATGCAGGTATTTATTAGAATAGGTTTTATAATTGCTTATTTTTGATACCATATGGAAATGGAATATATGGAAAATATTTTGTGTCAGCTGAAAATATCTTTATTAGACTTTGAGATGTGTAGTAATCCCTGTTGCAGTCTGATGCACAGGAATGCAGGTAGACAACTTTCAGTCTACATTACTGTAATTCCAAAGCCAAAGCTTGCTTCTCTACAGCAGTCTTCAAGATGTAGGATGTCTATTATTTCCTATCCTCTTTTTTCTCCTTTTACTTAAGTTAGGCTGCCTCTATCCTGGTGAAGTGAAAGGTTTCATTCAGTAAACATAGTGGAAGACTGCTGTTTCCAGGTAAGATTTTTCTTCATCCCTCTTGTCAACTTGCTACTGTATTAATGTCTGCAGTGCCTTCCTCCTCCTCCCTGGTGAATTAACTACTGTGAATAATACATAAAACTGTGAACTTCCTTTCACCCTGAAGGAACAGTCTACAAGGTTGCTTTAGACACTACTCAGGATTATGCCAAGATTACTAACATTTTAGTATTCTTTTTGGCTTAATTGCCTTTTTCTCTCACCAAAATGAAAGGGGTACTAAAAACTGTAGCTGTATTAGTTCCAAATAAACATGGAGTACAAACTGTTCCTTTGCATTTCGACTTCAAAGACAGCCTTTTTGATAACTTGTAAGATTGAATTGTACTCTTGGGCTGTAGAGACTATTTGATAGCAGCATGAATGTAGGCTGTGAATTCTTAACTCATACCTATGAGCAATTTAAAGGTGGAAAAAGATGGTTTTGACACCTAAAAAATCAACCCAGAATGATGACAACATAGCAATACTCAGTTTAGACTGAGTTTTAATTGCTGGTTTCTAATATCTGTCTTGATCAAAAGTGTTCAGAAGCATCAAACAAGAATTGGCATGGAAGGTGTCAGTTTAGTGATCTAATAAAATATAAGTGGAGGCTGGTGTCATACCTGTGCTTCTGGAAATGCCTTATGTCCACTCTGTACCATGAAGCTGATTGTCCTGTTGCCAAAGCAGGATGTGGAGATGCTTTTCCCTTAGGAGAGATGATGAACCATAGGCTTTCTTGTCCATCTACATTCTTGAATGCATTTTGCCTAGAGGAAGGCCTGCGTGGCTGTAGGATGGGAGCTGGCACATGGAACCTCCTAAGAAATTTTCAAAATTAATATTAAAAGCCCAAGCCAAGGAGTTATTAAAAAATGTAAATGAACCTGATAAGCAGTGGTCTTTTTTTTCTTCCCCAAGATTAGCATAATATTCACGTTAATTATGATACTGCTAGGTTTTAAATTTTAAATTAGAGCTTCCTTTTACGGAGGAGGAGTAGCAATCTTTTAGTCAAAGTAGTGGGAGAAACTTAAAGGTATACTTAAGTCAGCAGCTCTGCTCTCAGAGCATCTCTTTCTGCATTTTTTCTTCTACTCTGCCTCCTCTTTTGATGCTGAATCTTTTTGAGCTGGGACATGTCAGTGACTCTTTCATTAATGTGCTTTCTAGCTTTGAAGAGCCTAAAAGATGTGTCATGGCCTGAGCTGGGCACAATGCACACTACTACACTGGGATATAATCCTTGCCTCAGAAAATGTATAATATGAGTTGGAAAAAATATGAGAGTGGGAAGAGATGAGAATGGGAGACAGGGAATGCTATGTTAATGAATCAAACAGCTCACATTTAACATAATGGCAAACATCTCTAGATTGCATCTTGCTTAACAAGTACCTATGGCAGCAATTAGTAGTATGAAAAGATTACTGAAAAGTCAGAACAAATCTTCAGCTCGGCATAGGCTAGCAGGAGCACTAAGGTAGGTCCCTAGGTAGGTAGAAGTTTAAAATATTATGAGGATTTTCTTTGTTTAGGGGATTCACAAACAGATCTTTAGAATCCATTCTTTTTTAGAGAGATCCTTTGAATCTCCCATGTGAGAGATTCCTGGCTGCATAAAGTTTTATAAAAAAACAATTGTTACTTGATATGAGAATGCTTCCATTTTGACAGTCAACATTTGCAAAAAAACTAGTAGGAATCTTTTTGCTGGTTTTGTGTGTGTGCTGTTGTGAACCTTGATCTTGAGAAAAAGCAGATGAGAACCTGAGTGGAACACAATGACAGTAAGGGACTTCCCCATGCATGCCTTGCCAGCAGCTGTCTTGCATATTTAAGTGGTGTTCCTCACTACAGCAATGGCAGATTGACTTCTGTCTCTCTGCCAGTTCTCTTTAAAGACCGAATTGCAAGCTGAGTAGAAGGGGGAAGGTTACAAAACTGACACCTTGAGTTCCCACCGGAGGCTGATAGGAAGTTTGTACCCATGCTGTGGTGTATGTGCTGTGAAGTGAAAATGTCTTCTTAAAAAGGGGTATTAAACTCTCAGGACATTTTAGCCTGCATGCTTTCAAGTTGTAGGGAGATGGAGGTGTTACAGCAACCCATTCTCAAGAAAAGAGTGTCATGAGTGTTTGTGGCAGAGTCTTGGTTAGTCCCTGGCAGGAGTGTGCTGCTTTAGGCAGCTGCTTTAGGGTACCTCTGTTGTGCTGTCACACTCTTTAGCCTGCCTGCTTATTCCAAAGAAAAAGCAGACTGCTCCAGAGCTTTAAGGCACGTATCATTCTCTTTCTGAATATGTAAAAGTTTAGGGAAATCACCGTAGCTACTGTGACTAGCAAAAGTGAAGTGGGTATTCACTCTTCCTGTGGGACACAGATGTTAGAGGTTGGTCCCCATTTCCCTTTTCTATAGTTGGACAGATCAGATCAATCCAGGAGCTAACACCTGTCTCTGTTCTGGGTTCCTACTGCAAGAGGTGTGCAAGGCCTCAGACAAGACTGCTGATGCCCTGATAGCCCCATTCCTTCAGGCACATCTCTCCACTTAACGCCCGTCTGCACAGGACAGAGAGGTGGTTGGGGCTGCTGTTTTGTTGGTTGTGTTGTACCTCCTGTCCCCAGCCCAGGTGGTGTGTTCAACAGTATCTGCTGCAACAGCAGCCCCTGAGCCTGCACCTACCCGCCTTGTGCTCCAAACCAGGTCTTCTTTTTTCTTTTAAGGAAGGCATACTTCTTCTAGAGCATTGCAATTCAGAAAAAATTGGGAAAAGGTCTCAAGGGTATCGAATGTTGCTGAAATGTTTACAAGATCAGTGTGGACACGGCATGTTCTCTGACAGCTAAGTGTAACAGTCGATGTGACCAATGTAGTTTTACTCTGTGACTAAGTATATAATCTAACTTGTTCAAAGACGTGGAGAAATCTGCAGTTTTAAAACCTTAGATTATTTTCCTAATACTAAGAAGGGCTACTAACTCACAGTTACTTAGGCTGTTTCTCCCAAGACTTCCTGCCTCAGCATGACCTTGCACAGCTGTTTAAGGCTCACTGGCACCTTATCTCTGAGGAGGAAATGCTGACAATGCTACCTGCAATGGATCTGGTGTTTCCTGTCTGGCTCTCCCCTGTCTGATAGGGTAATGGTTCCAGTTTACGGGTCATAGCAGGAATCTGTAGCAGCACCTCTAACTTTGGCAGGCAAGACCGAAGCACAAGCAGAGGAGATGCAATGTTTATCTCTTGAAAATACTGTTCTGTTTCCATGGCAGTAGACAGCTCAGTCCAGATTTGGGCAATCTTGTCTGCAAAGTAGCATGAAAAAATTAGGAGAGGAAAAACTTGACTGCAGCTGAATGGAAGCAGTCAAAATTAATCAAGCTTGCATACACTGAGATTGGGTCTGCTATATGAGACTGCAGAGACTAGGAAGAAACCTCTTTGCTTCCTGCATTGCTCAGGCATCTGATTTCAAATCTGCCTGCCTCAGTCAGTGATGCTCTGCGGGGGACTTCTGCGCCTTGATCTCTTGGCGTTTCCTTTCTAACAGGTAAACTATAGCTACTCACAGTGGGAAGACAAAAGCGTTGCAAAACAAAATTACTAAACTTTGAATCGATAGTAGAAAGTTATTGTTTCAAAGTATCTTCTATACACTGATAATCAATTCCATTACTGTTGCTTCAGGGTTGCCTCAATGATCATCAGTGCAAACATCTTCAGGAGATAATCTATTAACGCATATCCCTGCATTCTTGGGGCATGTGTATTATGGTCTCTTCCTAAAAATTATTGAAAAGAATGGAGATTGCTAGTCGTGGGAAGGAGGAAGATGATAGACAAGGCTTCCAGCTGAACTTCAGTGAAACACAGAAACTAGGTGGAACAATGCCAGTCACCTGAAAACCTCTGTAGTCCTTATAGTGTGTTTTCATTGATTTTGGTGACATGTGAGTGATGGTGTGCTGACTTCCTCAAATAAATCACTGTCATGTGTGGATTATGTATTAGATTTGACCTGATTTTAGAAGATTAGTAAAAGTCAGCATTAACTGAAACATGAGACTGCTTCCAGAATATTTTATTGAATGGACCTAATCTTTTAAAAACACAGACTAACAGTTTGCATATCAGTTAGGCTGTAGATAGAGTTTATGGCTGGATGATAGATAATATAATTTACCAAAATAAAAGTGTAAAGGTCCCTTTTCCATTTCTTTCCTTAGGAGTCAAATTATGTCCAAGTCAGTTTGATCACTTCAAAGACTTATAAACTAAATATCACTTTAAATTTCTTTGCAAGGTTGTTTAGTGGTACATATACTGTCCCCCCATAAATTGGCTGTTTCATAGTAGTCTTTGCCAGTGAAATGAAAATGACAGATGTTTCAGAGCAAACTGTGTTATAGATGTTTTAGTTTTGTTTGGGGTTGTTGTTGTTGTGGTTGGTATGGGTTTTTTTGGTCTCTTTTCTGAAGAGACTTCTAAAATTAGATAATAAGGCACTTCTGTTTAGACAAGTTTAGTTCTTTCAGGGCATGCTCTTCTGTAGCTGAAGAAACCTAATTGCCCAGCAGTCTAGGTGATCATTTATTATTTATATTATGTGAATGATTAAGACTTGCAACCAGATGAGGCCCTCATTATACTAACACGAAGTTTTATTATTGATGTGTTGCCCAAATACTTCAGTTAAAATTAATGAGAAGGATAAAAAATAGAAAATCGCAGAAATTTTAGGAGTAGAATTTCCCAAAATTTTCATGAGACTGCCAGGAAACAGAAGCCAAGTTGGTGGAGGCTAGCTCGGCTCTGCTGGCCATGGTGTAAGACAAGATACATGGCTGTGACGTTTCTCCATTTTCCATCTCTCTGAGCTATCTGAATGGAAGTGGAAAGCTTTATTCCTTTTGAATGAGGAAAGCTTGTACCTGAGAGCTGCATTCATTTTCCTGTCTCTTGGGACTCTGTATGCTTGATTAGGACATTCCAAGACCTTTTTCTTTCAGTCTCTGTAAGTACTAAGAGCACCTAGAAGAAGCTCAGTCCATGTATTTACATTCTACTTGAACTAAGGAGTAGATGCCTGTCGAGGAGCTCAGTACCATTCTCACTGCCTGATGAGTCGAGTCTTTACAAAGACACTGTCTTGCTGGGAGGTGGCAGACCCTCAGAAGTGGCATCATGTGCTGGCAAGTTGAGAATGAGAAAACACATCACTGACCTTTACCTGAAATCGAAGGAAATTTTCAGGATAGATCAAAAATTCATTTCTACTATTTTAGCATTGGGCACTAAAAAATATAAGTGTGGACAGAGCCTGAGGCAATACCTCCTTTTATAAGCAGAATGTAATATCCTAAAGCTCTTGAGAAAATCTGCATCCCACAAACATGAATCAGCACTGACGAAGCTCCTTGAATCACAGCAGAAACAGGTGAGTAATCCTGCCTTCCACCATCTTGCACTGCTAATACCTCTGGCATTAGTAATGGGGGGTGCAAAGGGCACCCCAGGGTCATGAAGGAAAAAGGCAGTGACTAGTAGATTCTGGTGAGGCTGAAATTTGGGCGAAGGCCATGTGTGATCTACCCCTGATCTAAAGGAACAGTGGAATCAAAAGTGAGTGGTGACAGTTTCTAAGGGAGGAGCAGGTACCTATGATAAGTGGTACTTTGGATCTGGAAGTTATGCGCCTGGAGGATGTGATCTATTGGAAAGGCTGTAATTGCACTGTATGTGTGTTCTTGCAGCATCACAGGCAAAACAAAAAATCCCTGAGGTGGGGGATTTTCACCTTGAACACACCAACCTCCCCCTTTCTTTTGAAGAGAGAAACCCAAAGCCTGTTTCAACGTACATACACTTTAGAACTCCATCCCCACCACTAGGGAAGGCAAAGATTTAACCATATAGCCTGGTTCATACTGGGGATTCCTAATTAGGCAATGCAATTAGTGCTCACCTGTTTTTTTTTTCTACTGTGTCTTGTCTCTTCTCAGGAGATCCCAATCCTGGGTTCACTATTTTTAATTTCCTTGATAAATGTAATATACAAGAACTTTTTCCAGTTTTTCATTTTTTAATGAGAGACACCACATTCCTCAGATTTCACAAGGAGCTAAAATTTGGGGGAAGGCATATGAAGCTCACCTGTCTGTATAAAGCCTCTCATATGGAGAAGTCCTGTGTGCTAGTGTGGGACTAAGAGTAGGCTGACTTCATCATAGCTTTCACATTTTGTACGTCTGTCTTGTCCAATCTTACTTTTATTCATATTTCTCTACAATAAGACCCTTTTTTCAATGATTCTGTTATTGATCCAACCAAGCTTATATCTCAGCTGCATAGACTAAAAATGCAATCCTGCACTGGAGTTTAAAAATAATGACAACTTTCTGCTAGCTTTGTTTTGAGCTTCACCCAATTTAACTACACCATGTCTCCTTACAGTTCTGTTTCAGAGATGTTTACTCAGTCTATTAAATCAGGATTTTTTGTGGTTTCAGAGTAGGATTCTGACTGGTCATCAGACTGATCATTAGTCTACTTCAGAATAATGTGGCTGCCATGTTCTGCAAGATGTGTAATGAATTAGTACATGTAAATAGTAGAGAGGATTATAAATAATAAGGGAAAATAGAAAAATATGTGAAAGAAACAAATAGAAGCTTAATAAAATGTTAATGACAGTGGATATTTAAAATAATTCGTTAATTTACTAAATAATCAGCTAAATTGATATAAGTAGATCATATTTTATCTGTTGAACTGTCTTCAGTTATAATTTTTGATTATAATGTTGGGGGTTTTTTCCCAATTACAACATCATATGAATAATACAAAATAGTGATCTGCACTAGAAAAACTTGGTGGTTTCAACCTCTCATGTCCTCCTCAGGATGGCAGATGTTATCTGGCCAGGTCAACCTTCCCAGGGACCCACTAGTTAACAGGGACTGACCTCCTCCAGAAGGTGATTCAGAGCATGACTTTAGCTGAGGTACACTGTGTGTTTGTCCCCAAATTTGCTTTTCTTCCATTTACTCTTATTGTTAGACTGCTGGCAACCCAATGACTTTGCATTACAGTACTCAAGCTTGCTCATTTGCCTTGGGTTTCTCATAGTGATCCTTATATCTAATTTTATTGCTTTGCTGGTTAAAACCATAACATAGGACCTTTCCCTTTATAAAGGAATTACCAGCCAGCAGGGAAAATCGGTTATGCATTGCTCAGTATCACTCAGTTCCTCAAATAAAGTCCCAAATTCTGAGCTACAGATATGTTTCCCCTTATCTTTTAAATGAATATGTTTGAGCATGTTTGTAAATAGTTTTAGGGTTTGTTGGGGTTTTTTTCCCGTTTGCAGACATATTGCATGGTAAGACTCACTCAGCATACACATTTCTCTCTCTTACATATGTCTCATGCTTTCACTCTTACTGGAAGCACTGAGGAGTGCAAAAATTCAGGTCAAACTCTTGCAGGGAGGAAATTAATTCATAAATGTCACTATGTCTATACAGAATATTGTGATTCAAGAAAATTTCAGCTCTGGAAAGTTAACATCTAACATAATTTCATCCTTCACTGAGAAATCTGCCACATGATGAAACTACAAGGAAGAATGACACACAGAGAAATTAACAGCATTATATTTAGTAACAGACAAGTTATTGAATGTGAAAAATTTTATATGACTGAAGGACTATTATATTCTGGAAGAGACCACTCCTTTTCTTACCTATTGGAAAAATTCTTTCTGTTGCTTATTCTTACCATGCAATAAAACCCCCCGCCTGCTTCACAAGTCTGAAGTGTCAACAGGTTGCTCATAATACATCCCTTTTTTAGGGCAATGGCATTACAAGTATGACTGTGAAGATTTTGTTTATGAGATGCCATCCTTGTTAGTCTTAGGTTTCTTAGGATGTTGGGTGGGTTGTGAGGGGTTTTTTGGGGGGGTGGGTAGTGGGGCTGGCTTTAGGGGGGGTTGTTGATTTTGTTATTGTTGGGGTTTTTGTAGTGGTTTGTGTGTTGTTTTTTTCTGGAGGGGTCAGCTTGTCTTGTAATTTGAGCACAGGTGTGGGACTTGAGCACAGTGGCAGTTCAGAAGGAAGTCCTGGTACTCTGTGATGATACAATTTGTGTAGTGTTTTGGCAGCTACTGCCACCCTATGGTTTTCCATAATGGATGAATGCTGCAGAGCTTTAATGTGTTGCATTTCTCCAGAAACCTCTTGTAGGTCAGAGAGAAGACAATGAATATTCCTTTTGTCTTACTCCCTCCTTCTCTATGTCCCCTTTTTGGAAAAATCCCATCTGCAAAGAAAATCAAGTATGGCATGAGAGGCCATAGGTGGCATTAGGATGGTAGAAACTTTTCCACTGTTTCTACAACTATGTCATTGAATAGTAATTTTGGTTCCAAGGGTTTTCACTAACTGGTTATATCTGCTTGGGCAGGATAGATTTTGCTCTTTTTTTTTTTTTAGGAACTTCAAAATGTACATCTGGAGAAAGCTTCCAAAACCCATTTCTTAAAGTTGCTGCTGCTTTGGGAGCTGGTGTTTACATCATGGATGCCACATATAGACAGATCTGGGTTAAAGCAATCTGGGTCTAAGCAGAGTGTCCTCTGAGCATTGCTTCCAGCAGAGCTTTGCCCTCCAGATGCCAGCAAGTGCCCAGCCAAAGGCTCTGATGTGGAAAGAGGATGTTTCAGATACCATTATTCCACTCATTGCCCTCCTTCAGGCCAGGGAATACCCTCTGCGTAGAGGAAGACTTTTTTTTTCTTTTGAGGAAGCAGCAAGAGGAATCACCTCTCATGTTGTATATCTTCTCTTTGGGGCTGGAAGCTTCTTTCCCTTTGACCAACTCAGTTGAAATCAAGCATCAGTGTAGGCTGTAGAAAATAACTCAGCAGGCTTGGAGGCAGAGATATTGGACTCTCATGTATTATAGTGCACAGATATTGGTTTTCCTCATATATTACTGCGGACTCTCAAATTCCATCCCCTCTGCCACACCCAACCTCAATCTATGCAGTGCACGAAGTCTGAAGTGCACCCACTGCTCTTTATTTTTCTTAGCTGACGTGGAAGTTGGATCCCCTCTCATTGGGTCGGATCCCCAGCCCCTCGCTGCCGGCCCGCGTAGGAGCTGGCTCTGGGGGCTCCCCGGAGCCGGGGCGCTCCCCGCCGCCGCGGTCCCCCGGCGCCCTGCGCATTCCCTGCCCCGCCCGCCGGGACCGTGCGGGCGCTCTGTGACCCTCTCCTGGGGGCTGAGCAGCTCCTCTCCGCAGTCACCTGTAGCTAGCGCTGATTTTTCTGCATTCCTCCGAAAAATATCTATTCTCAGCCCCGATCCCTTCGCGCGTGTTTTACTTGAGTGAACCAAATGTCCATGTATCAGGAGCGGAGGTGGTGTTGCCTTTTTCGCAAAGATGCGGTGTTTGTTTTCGCTGTCGCCTCCCCGCGCCCCGCAGGCTGGTAGCGCGGGACCGGAGGGGTGCGGAGGGCCGGCTCGGCTGCCCCTGCCCCCGCCCCGGGGAGGAGCTCCGGCCCCAAATGAGGTACGATTTCACCTTTGGATTCGTCTTCCCGGAGCGCCGCTGGAATTACGGCCGTCCCGGTCCCCGGTGCGCCCCGGCCCCCCGCTCATGGCTCTGCGCTTCGCCAGTGGTCCCCGCTCCCAGTCCCGGCGCGGAACGGCCGCATCCCCCCTGTAAAATGAGGGGAGCGGGATCTCCGCGCGGGCGGCGGGAGCCGCTGTTACGCCTGTCGGAGTTGAGCATGGAGGGAGGTGAGACAGCCACCTGAACGCGGAGAAACACCCGAACCGACAACAAGTAGTCTCGCCTGGCAGGGCGGCACGGAGAGCGGCTGGGGCCGGAGCCCGCCCGGGAAGAGAAGCCACCGTCGCTCTTCCGGCAAAGGTAGCGGCGGGGAGGCGGGAGGGACCCACGGGGCTGGCGGGGGAGCTGGAGGGACCCGCGGCGACGCTGATCCCACCTGCCCTTCCCCGAGATGCGCGCTCGCCTTCGTGATTTGTCTGAGAAAGTAGGGAGCCGAGCTCCACACAGACAGCTTTTCCCGGAGAGTGCCTGCTGCCTGCCCTTATGGGGTGCTTGGTATTTCTTCCCAAAAAGCAACCC